>CABHPR010143358.1:18570-71718 GCA_902168415.1 Peromyscus melanophrys | reverse complement strand
AATGTCCAGCAGAGGAGCCTCCCTCCTCTGTGCCAGCCCCCCCCACCCCCCCCCCCCCCCCTGTCTCCGCCCCCCCCCCCCCCCCACGGCCTGTGCTGCTCCCCTTCTGTCCGGCCCTGTGTATCTGATTGGCCTGAGAGTCTCTCTGTGTCATTTGCCCATGGCATTTCCAGGTCCCCAGGCCGAGCCCAGGCTGAATGGGGGTCTCCCAGGAGGGGCAGGAGACTGGAAGACAAGACAGCATTCTCCTGAAGACATGGGAGGAGGGGAGGAATGAGAAAGGATGGGGGGCAGTTTTGTGAGGGGCTGGTACCGAGGAGGGAGGCTTCTCTGCTGGACAGTCCCTGGGATGAAGCCAGATAAGTTAATTCTTGTCTCCTCCACCTACAGAGGGCACCCCTAAGTATGGAGCCAGAAAGCAAGGAGCAGAGCCAACTGTGGGTGCTGTGAGTGGGACAAGTAACTGTGTGACTTGGCCAGGCCCTTGCCTGCTCTGCACCTCCATTTCTTCATATGCAAATGGTGCTGCAGTGAGGGTCTGCAAGAGGCCGGGTGCGCAAAGCTTGAGGATGTGAGAGCCTCTCTTTTTGAGGGGTCTGCAATGTTCCTCTGCTCTCTCTTGCTTGCAGACTTGTGGCTGCACTGGGCCCTGGTCCTTCAGAGCCCCCTCCCATAGCTTTCCTTTCCTTCCAGGCTGGAGAGTTGATCTCTCCCCTCCTTTTCCTGCACCCCACGGGTCAGTGTAGCAAGGAGGACCCAGGGGAAGGCTGTAGAGGATGGGGAAGCTGCCTCAGTGGTGTAGTGATGGAGGACAGAGGGTCACACGGCGGCTGTCTGCTTGATGCTGTGGAAGCTGATCCTGGTGGGTGATGTGGGGATGGACATGGCCCGGGCCACAGGCACTCGGAGGGAGTGATGGTCCTGCCAACGGTGCCATCGCTTCCTCAGGGCCGAGCGCACCTGCAGGGAGGGAGAGGCTCAGTCACTTGCTGGCCCAGGCCTCTGCCGGTCCCCCAGCTCCACCCCAAGAGCCATTAAGGAGTCTGGGATGGCCCTCAGCCTGCCACCCTCACTCCAAGGGGCTGATGAGGTTCCAAACGGAGGTCCTCCCCTAAGCCCTGTTGCCTAGCCTGCAGCATCTTTCAGGGATCCATCTTCCCTCTCCTCCGGGAGAGGCCATTGGCTCACTTAAGGTTCCAGTTTCCTGTGGATACCCCTGCCACCATGAGTTAGGCATCTCTGGCTTTGTAAGTCAGCCCCCCAGCTCAGCTCAGCCTCTACCGGAGCAGGTATCAGGCCTAGCTTCCTCCTCACAGGAAGGGCCTCTCCTTGCCCCCTCCGCAGTCCTGCCTTCCCTACCATTGTCTAAGGGGCAGCTCCTGGCTTCTTCTCTATACCCGATAGAGCCCATTCGGTTTGTATTGTAATGGAAGACATCAGCTTAGTGTGTGTGTGTGTGTGTGTGTGTGTGTGTGTGTGTGTGTGTGTGTGTGTGTGTGTGTTTCCAGTGAGCACCATGGCATGTGTGTGGAGTTCAGCTTTCATTCAAGAATCGATTCTCTCTTTCCACTCTGTGAGTTTCAGGGGTTGAACTCAGGTCATCAGGCAAATGCTCTTATTCACTGAGCCTCTCCACCAGCCCCTGGCCGTTTCTTTTCTGCTGAGTTTGTAAAGAACTGCTTGAATGGCATTTTCTGGAAGCTTCCTTTTCTCATGCTCTCTGTCCGGCTTCCACAGGCCCTGCTATCTTTCCATCTTGCTCCCTGGCTCAGAGGGCATGCACTGGGCACTGACATGTTATGTCTGGCTTGCGTAGTTGATCTACACTGGTTCTGCAGGAGAAGTTCTATTTGCCTAAAGTTGAGTAGTTTCTCAGCCCTTCTCCCATCACGCGGAGCTGAGCAGAGCCAGTGGTGAAACTCTTCTGAAGGGCTGGGCAGCTTGACCAGACCACTTGGGAGCGCCATGTAAGAGGCCTGAGCCCCTAGACCACCCGAAAGGCCCGTCTCCTACCTCTCCATTGAAGAAGCAATAGAAAACAGACACAAAGAAACCCTGGAAAGGAAGGAAGGAGAAGTCACACATCTGCTGAGGAGTTATTCCAGCTGGAGGTGCGGGAGGACACAGGACCGAGGGCTCAGAGCTGGGTGGGACCTCAGAAGTCCTGGGCCCAGACAAGGGATGCAGTTCCAACAGGGTCTTTCAGGTGCTTTCAGAAGTGCTAACACAGCTGAACCCTGGGGTGGGGGTGACATGACCAGGGCAGCCTGGTCAGCATCTGGGGCCCTGTGGGGTTCTGAGTGGGCCAGCACTTGGGTTTCAGTGCTCGTATAACTGATCCTAGCACGCAGGCCCAGGGTGAGCCTCCAGACCTGGGAAGTGCACCGCCCCGCTGGGGTGCCTACTTGGAAGGACTGCAGGAAAGAGTTGAAATAGATGAACACAATCTGGGACAGGTCGTCCTCTCCAGGATTGACGAAGAAGAGCATGTAGGTGATGCCCAGCAGGGGGAGAAGGACCAGCGTGGCCTTCACCGCCTTCCTGGATGGGGAAGCGAGAGGACAATGACAAACTGGAGTTCTCCTACAGGCAGGACTCGCTCAGGTGGGAAGATGGGCTGCCCTGCGTGGCTTCTCAAGCAAGCTCTAGGGGTGAGGACTTCTTGCTTCTTCCCTGCCTGCCAGGCCAGGCATCCAGGCGTTCCCATACCTGTACTGGATCGTCTCAGATGTGGTGGATGCTCGTAATTTTGTCATCAGGATCCGGACGATGTTGAACAGAAATATAAAATTGATCTGGAAGAAAGCAGAGAGTGGGCATTGGAAGGTCTGTCGGGGGTGACTGAGAAGCAGATCTCCTCCCCGAATCCCTGACACCTGCCTTCTGGTCACAGGCCCCAGCACCGAGCACCTGCTTTGCCCCCCCCCCCCCCACCTTCTGCTCTTCCCTAGCCAGGAGGCATCCATTGACTCCAGGTCCTGATCTCCACCCGTGGCTCAGGCAGCTTGTAAAAGCAGTGGGTGGGAGAAGTGAGCACTTCTCTGGGGTCACTTCTGAGAACCCCAACGGATGCCCTGCTCCAAGACTACACAGAACCACACCCCAGATCTTGGATCCATCTGTCTTCTCTTGGTCACAGGGTCCCTATTTACTGATGGAAGATCTCAGAGGCCCTCAAACTGTCACCAGCTCTAGGTTGGTCAAAGGTCCTTTCAGCTTAGCCCTGGGGGGAGAGGGACACAGTCCAGATGGAGTGGCTAATCTCTACCACCCCCTAGGCGCTCCTAAGCCTCCAGACACCCACAGGCAAGGAAGATGAATGGGCTGCCCGGCAGTTCTGGGAAAGGACTAATTTATCTTCATTTGCGCTTTCCCTTAACACCAAAGAGGCTCCCACCTCTCATTGCCATGGGTCTACTGGCTCCTGAGTCAGCTTCATGCTGCGTGGCTCTCTGTGGGTCCCCAGAGTCTCCTGGTCTCTGAGGGGATCTCCAGGGTCAGTAAATGGGTCAGCTGGTCCCTGTGGCTGTGCTCTGTGTGCATTGCCCTGCATGCTTATCCATATGTGCTTGTCTCAGAGTGGGTCCTGTGCGACCATGCGTGTGTGTGTGTGTGTGTGTGTGTGTGTGTGTGTGTGTGTGTGTGTGTGTGTCTATCTGGGAACACTGTGTGCTTGCATTTCTCTTCACGTACTGCCAAGTGCAAGCAAACAGGAATGGGAGTGTGTACGAGCCTGTTGCGACTCTTCCCTCAGAAAGTGTTCACAGGCTAGGAGACTCGTAATTAGCCTAGGGATGTCTGCTGGCCCATATGTGTGGAGACACACACATGCCCCCTGCTCCAGTCTCTGTCCAGAAAGATCCATTGCTTCTACAGACTGAGCCAGACCTTCTAATCCTCCTACACTATAGATTCTAGGTAGGGAGTAAGGGACATCAGCATGGATCAGCCGCGTAGCCCCTGACTAGCTCCCAAGCTGGAACGTAGAGGGACAGGAGAACTCGAACTCTCACCTCCCTGCAGCTCACAGCTCTCTCACACGCATATCTAGTATACAGCCGTGTGAGCCCACAGATGGCTGGAGGGGAAGCCTGCCAGGAGGCTGCTCATAGTCTGCCACTTGTTTCTCTAAAGGCTCACCTAGCCTAAGATAACACAAAGTCCTTGATCTTTTTCCAGTTCTTTCTGATTTCTCTGAGAGTAGAGACTGTTGGAATAAAAAGATATTTGAATTTCTGTATCTTTTTCTTGCACTAAATATCATCTAATTCACTAGTTAGTTCATTCAACGGTCTACCCAGTGTTTCATCTATCCATTTACCTACCAAACATCCATCCATCTATCCATCCATCCTCCTACCAGAAAATAAATACTTCATTCGATTGTCCACTCATTGTTTTTGCCTATCCATCCATCCATCCATCCATCCATCCATCCATCCATCCACCCACCCACCCACCCACCCACCATCCCATGCACTCAGCGGTCACTGAATATCCCTTGGCTACAGGACCCTGTTCTCTGTGGTGAGCAGGGCACGGAAGGTGGTTAATAGGGAGCATATAGAGAACTGGCCCTCTCCTTTGACTAACAGGCTACCACCTGGGGCTGTACCCCCAGGAAGCTACTCTTTCCTTCTGAACTTGTTTCTCAGCCTCCTCCCTCATGGTGTCTATATCAGCCTCACTCCAGACACCTTCCTCTCTCTCCAGGGAGCTCCCTGATCATTCCAGCCCACAGTGAACTCTTCAGTATTCCACCTTAAACTCTACCCTGCACACCAAAGCAAAGCATACAGCTCCTCAATGGGCCACTGTACCCAGACTTTGTCCAACCTGGCTCTTGGTGGTATTTAACCATTCTTGCACTCAACCAATCACGTTACCATGCCAGCCTCTGTGCTGGGCACCAGTGAAAGGCATGTGGACAGGCAGACACAGCACCTGCTCACAGAGATCTACGGACTAGTTGCAGATGGGGAGGGGCTGCATTTTTCTTAGGGACTCACTCAGAAATGCTGGAGGAATGGCACTAAAATAACCTGAGAACCTGTGACAACATTAGCTGTGAAAGTGGGAAGCTTCCTGGCAGAGACCAGACCAGGAGAGAGGGGTCTTGGGTGGAGGAGCCAGTGTCTGATGGCGGCCAGTGTAATGCTGCTTGTAGGAGTCAAGACAAGCTCCACAAGGGAGAAGCACCTGAAAGCTCACATAGGAAAATCCCATTTCCTTCAACATCTCCCTTGCAGGGCACTCCCATCCGGCCTGGAATATTCTTAAGATGGTCCACATGACTGGATTTTGAGAGTGCTGGAGTGGTACAGGTGAGGCTAGCTCCCAGCTTTCCCCAAGCAGTCTTGTCTTTCCACACCCCTACCACTGGTGGTTCAGTGCCACGGACACTTGCATTCCATCTGCTTCTCCTCAGGAGGCTCAGTGGAGTGGGTGCCAGGCCTAGAGAGGGCCTGAGCCTGGAAGGTGGTGGTAGGTATCAAGGCAGCCACAATTCGAGAAGATCGTGTCTAGATTCCCACAATGTAAGCATATCAGTCTCTTTGACAGGCCAGGCCTGGGGAGACCTATGTGTACCTAGAGCTCAACAATGGAGCTCTGGTGTTCACACCATTCCAGGTGTAGTCCCAAACACTACACAGCTATTCCTCAAGCCGCAGCCTCTTTTACAGGCAGGCCCCCCCACCAGCCATGCTTTAGAGATGCCCAGGTACAATAGACTGATTTGTCAATCCACAGACAGCAGTGCTGGCTTCAGAAGCCCCCTTCTCTTAGCCCCTAGACATGCTGTTGCTACAGGGATTAAGGAAACACGGGGAGATAGAAATTGACTACCCTCAGCAGCTTGGCTCCCCTCCTCATTGGAGGTCTGTCTCAGGGAGGCTTTGGGTACTCCAGGACCTGCTGAGAAAGAGTCCAGAGCACCAGCATATGTCTAATCCTCTAGATATACGCTGCACCTATGCATTATCGAGGGAGAGCATGGGACTGAGAGGGCTGAGTTCCCTCAGCATCACACCACAAATCCAGAGGCTGCGGCCACTGCCTACCCCACAGTGCACATGGCACAGCCCTGCCTGCCACCATAATTCAAGGCAGAGAAAGTCCAAAGTGAGCTCGCTGCTTCTGCACCCCAGTACGTAAGGCTCCCAAGCCTGCTGGAGGGGAAAGTACTTAGTAGGTCATGTTGTTGCTCACAGGAGCCTCGTTGTTACCAGATCCTCACTGTAGGCACAGGCTGAGAGGGAGGCAGGGGATGAAGGGCGGTGGGTAGGTAGGGGAGAAGACCAGATAACAAAACAGGTAACTTGCTTCATCTCTCTGTGGGCTTCAGACTTGCCTCCTGTCATCTATTTTTTTTTTTTGCTGTTGTTTTTGGGTTTTTTGAGACAGGGTTTCTCTGTGTAGCTTTTGGAGCCTATCCTGGAACTCTCTCTGTAGCCGAGGCTGGCGTCGAACTCACAGAGATCCGCCTGCCTCTGCCTCCCGAGTGCTGGGATTAAATGTGTGTGTCACCACCACCCGGCACCTCCTGTCATCTTTAAAATAGTCACCTCAGGCCTAAGGGACATCTCTACCCTGCCCTATCCTGGCTCTGAGCAGGCCTCTCCAGCTTTTGTACTTGCCTCCTCCTTTTGGCTCTCACCCATCTTGCAGCTCTCTGCACCACACCTACTTGGGGACCACACCTGTCTGCTCTGCATGGATCTATACAGCCCGGGGAACCCCACAAGATAGACTTGGTTAGCAGTTACAGCCCCTGGGAGATTAGTCCTCACTAGATGAATTACTACATGCACGGAGCTGACTAGCACAGGGAGGAAGCTCCGATAGCTCACTTCCTCTCCCAGCAGCTGTGCACACCTGACATCATACTCAGGACTCAAGATGTGCACAGCCAAGCCCCTGGATGTTGTTACGTGTGCATGTTGCTGGAGCAGACTGGGGCCTCGGGCATCTATCTGCGTTAGAGACAGGTATGGCCAAGGACTGTAGGGATGCTGTATGGATGCTGAAGGTACTTTGGGGAGGCATGTAGAGTAAGGAGCTACCACCCATGAGCTACAAAGCCCAGCATCAGTCAGTCAGACCTTAAGCATCACATGCTTTAGATGTCTATCCTGTGTCCTTTGAGCCCAAGGGCACTTGAGGGGACAGCGCTCAGCCCGAGACTTTCTCCAGTGTCACAGGGATAGTTCAGCATGAAAACGGTAGACTGAAGATGCGGAGAGCTAATAGTCCTGAGGGAACCTCCAGGGCAGAGAGCGAGGACAGCCTCCCCACCTTCAAAGGGACGTGGCTAAGACCTTTGTACACACAGCTCTTCCAAGGGGCCAGGTTGAGACCAAGGCTGTTTGTCTTGGAGATATCCCTGACCTTGCTTCTGCCCCATCACCTACTGCAGGTCCTAAGACCATCTCCAGTGAACTCTTGGCTCCAAGAGTGGGCCTCCAGGTTCATACTCCCTGCATTTTTGTGACCTTAGGCAAATCACTAACCACAGATTCTGCTTCCTTGGCTGTCCAACACAGATAACCACGGATCTGGCCTGGAAGATTGGCGCAGGGTGGCCATCATGGTGAAAAGACCATGTGCCAGTTGTAAAGAATGAACACCCTTTTCCCACAACAACCACTAGGCCGTGGTCAGGCTTCTCACAGACTCCACCACCAGATTCCATTCACAGAATGACGGCGAGCCTCTAGAGAACGGGAGAGGCAGAAAGGCCAGGCAGGCAGGGTGGTGAAGCAGGGAGGCTGGTCCCTGGGTCTCAGCTCCATTAGTTGTGCTTGAGACCTTGAGCTCATCTCTGCAATGGGGAGTACCCTACCCCTATGTAGCAGAAGTGTGAAGATGGAAAGTGCTGGGAACAGAACCTGGAGAAGGGCTCAGCTCACGTCCTGGAAGCCTCTGCTAGTATAACTAACCGGCTCCACAGGAAGGGTGTGTGTGTGTGTGCAGCAGGGGAAGGGGGCAGACTCGGGCAGTAAGGAGCTGGACTCCAAACACCTCTCGTCACTTCTTCATGGTTTCCTCACTACCTGAACAACAGCGTTAGGCAGGAGCTATTGCCAAGCTTTTGGTTCCCATCCAGGCCAGCCTTCTTGGCTGGGTCCCAGGTTTATCAAAAGCCCCATCTCTCCACATGAGCTCCTGGCAGCTGGCTGGGAGGTTTTCATTCACACCGGAGAGTGAGTCACTGCAGCTGCCTGGCCAAGGACAATCCTTCCCCCACTGCTGACAAAGACCAGCTTCTGCCTCTCAAGTGAGTGGAGCCCTGAAGGTGGGTGGAAAACCTTTCCAGCCATCTTTAGCTGATGTCCATCAAGGACACTCCAAAGATGGGGTCCAGTGACTCCAACAGTCACAGGAAGGAGAGTCAGGAAATGGAAGATATAAATGGTACCTGTTGCCATGATAGACAAAGGTAGGCCCTGCTAGGCACCTGCTGTGTGTAAGAGGATGACATCCTCTGAGTTTTCCAAAAGGCTCCATGGCCCTTTAAGAGAGCTAGTACACACAGAAGCCTGGAATAAATCTTATAGAAATGTCAATTTCTTATGGATTTTTTTTGTATATTTTTTAATGTATGATATATAATGGGATTTTTTTTTTTCAGAATGCAGCCCCTACTTAAACTCTATCTTAATTAAAGCTTGTTGTGGATTAAAGATGTGGTGGCAATTATATCTTAGATGCGAATACACTTGGCAAAGGGCGGGGAGCTGGCCTAGGAACAATTGCTCATTATGTTGCATTCTGGAATCTACTGCCAGCCTGAGGGCGGTGGGCGGGGCCCTAGAGGGTGTTCCTGGGGGCAGAGGAGCTCAGCTCTGTGCCGAACAGGAGCCGGTACACCTTTCGCTTGTACCAACTGCTTGCCTACCTTCCCATCTCAGCACTGTACCTGGCAAAGAGCACACGACCCGGAAAGATAGAACCAACCAGTCAGACCATGTCTCCACCCAGAGAAAATACCAAAGAGAGTCTGGAGCCATGTGCAGGTGGCCCCAGGCAGAGCCCAAAGGAGAATCGGTGACGGTGGAAGCTGGGTGCCTCGGGCAGGGCACAGGAGCAGTACAGGGTACAGCCCAGGCCAGGCCTTTGTCAGTGTCTCTGCCTGGGTGGATCTCCTGCTGTGCTCCTAGTGCCCCAGCCCCTTAACCCCCAGAGGACGTACCAAGAGCACGAAGATGATGGGGCCCTGGTAGATGTAGTCCACCAAGTCACCAGGTTCCTTCCCAAACCAGCACCTGCAAAGACAGGGCAGCTGAGGGGGCCTCCTGGGCTGTGCCTGGAGGGCCATTCTCAGCTCAGAACTAGGACCCTCTGGGGTGACCCTTCCTGAGCCCAGCTTCCAGGGCAGTTCTTGGTAGATAGTTCCATGCACTGCCCTTGCAAGGCCCTGCCCTGTGGTTTGTTGTATCTGATAGGGCTGGCCTCCTGGGGCCGCCTCAGGGCTTGCCTGGGGCCGCTCCACAGTCCGCTACTCTGTTGCAGGTTGTGGGGCCCCAAGACTCGGAATTCAGCAGGTACAGGAACCTCGAAAGAGCTGGGCTCCCTCCCCTTCACTGGTCTAGGGCCTAGCTGTCCCATGACACCAGTTGTTTGTTCCCTGACTGCTGGGAATGCTTTGGGACCCAGAAGAAAGGCCAGGCTAATTTCCTGACTCTACCAGCAAGTATGGAAGTTCGGAGGTCACCCGCTGCAGGCCAGTCTCAGACAGCCACCTCAGAACACCCCAAATTTCTGTTTTCTGTTTGAACAGCCCCTTTGAGAGAAAGCTTATCAGCTACCAAGGGCCTCTACTTCCTGAGCAGCTTTCGTCTTTATGAGACTTCCCCAAAGCTAAGGTCCTCATCCTAAATTCCATTTGCCACCTCTTACCCCTGTGATCCCATGGGGAGCTGCTGTCATCTGGGCTGAGGTCTAGTACCCCTGTGATCCCATGGGGAGCTGCTGTCATCTGGGCTGAGGTCCAGTACCCCAGTGACCCCATGGGGAGCTGCGATCATCTGGACTGTGGTCCTGTATCCCAGTCTGAAGGAAGGCTGAATTGAATTCCACGGATACACTGCGTGAGCCTGGTGTATGAAGACTCATGGGGATGGACCTATTTCTTTCGGCAGGAGGACCTACAAAAGCGTGGTCTGCTCGGCTAAGGGTTGCGATTCCACCTGACTCAGGGCTGGGCCAGAGCCAAGGCTGATCTATCTTAACTCATCCCCCACACGGTCCTGTCCCACTTACTGTTCGTTCTCATAGTAGAGTTTGCCAACCGCCCAGGCGACGATAATAGGGCAGGGGATGCCTGAAAGGAGAGATACGTACTGCACAGGATGGACAGATGCGGAAAGACCCTCTTGTATCAAGGCAGGAGGTCACAAGGGGGCTGGAACTGTATGTTTGGTCTTCCAACTACAGGCCATCTGTGACACTATGGTGCCTGTCTCCGCTCCTGCCCCAACTCTCAGCCATCCTCTCCAAGCAGAGAGGATGCTGTGGTGGACAAGTAGAGCCAACTCCTTTATCTTTTGAAATCAGAAACAAGGATCTGGTCTGGTCACCTTGGGTAGGAGGAAGGCTTCCTGGAATGACCTTTGGAGGGTTGGGGGGGCAGAAGGGAGGAAGCAGATGCGTTCTGAGATGGCGCGTGGGTGGCGGGCAGAACTGTCCTGGAGCATTGGCCCAGACGGCATAGGGTAACGACAGGGGCTGCAGGGGGGTAGCGAGGCAGGCTGGGCTCCAGTCCTTAGCCTCAAGACCAAGGGGGAAATTTTACCAGCAGTGCCCCTTTCTCAGGAGGCCCTCCTGCCCACCCAGGGACCCTCACACCATCCAATGAAGAGGAAGAGCCATTTGCGCAGGTGCTCCGTGGAGTACGTCATGACGATGGCCGTGTGCAGGTAGCAGCCCTCGACAAACATCCAGAAGAAGTTGGTGACCACAAAGTAGTTGAAGATGGTGGTGATGCAGCGACACCAGACCTGCATGTGGGGTGGGGTGGTGAGAGGCTGCTGGGGCAGGAGAGCAGGTCCCACAGGGAGACGAAGCACCTCCCGCTTCGGGGCTCAGAGATAGGGCTCCAAATAACACCAACTCTCAGTGGGGTAGCTCAGCCGCCTACCCTCACTTCTGGGCAGCGTTTCTCCCAGGCCCCCCCTTCCTTCTCCTCCCCTACCTCCTCCGACTCTTTTTGCTTCTGTGCTATAGAGGACAGAACCCAGGCTCTCCCACCTGCTGGGCAAGCACTCTGAGCTACAGTCCTAGCCTTTTAAGACATCTGAAAACACTTGTATTTTGCAACAGTGTCTCACTAAATTGCCCAGGCTGGCCGTGAACTCACTATGTGACCAAGGTAAGCTTCGAATGTATAAAACTCTTTCTCAGTTTCCCAAGTAGCTGAGATTACAGGCCTACATCACCATGTGTGATTTCTTTTTTCAATCTAGAAAGGGAGGCTGGTTGGCTTTCTGCAACCAGAGCTGGGTCTGACCAGCCCTGTTTTCAATGTTCAGGTCCCTTCAGCTACATAGCTAGTCAGACTGGGTTCCGATTAGGGACAGACTTTGAACTTTCACTTTAAAAGAATGAAATGCCGGGCGGTGGTGGAGCATACCTTTAATCCTGGCACTTGGGAGGCAGAGGCAGGTGGACCTCTCTGAGTTTGCAGCCAGCCTGGTCTACAGAGTGAGTTCCAGGACAGTCAGGGTTACACAAAGAAATCCCATCTTGAAGAACCAAAACAAATAAACAAACAAAAAATAAAAAACGTGAGGGAAAGAAGCCATAAAGAGTAGTGTGGGGCCATGGCCGCTGAGGTATTGGAGGGGCTCATATTGTCTCATGGAGGGTAGAGGGGAAGGGTCTTGCTAGTTTTGAGGTCTCTACAAATCTGGGCACTTTTCTAAGCCTCGAGGTAGCCACCTTGCCTGGTGGTGAGAGAAAAGGAGTGGGAGCTGTGGTCAGGGTTGCTATTGTGACATGGTGGTGAAGCTCACCTCTCCGAGCTTCAGTTTCCATGTCCGTGGAAGGGGAATTAATCTCTCCAGTCCTATGCTAAGATTAAGCAATAAAACCCCTGGTAGAAGTTAGTGCCGGCTCCTTTTCCTCTAAGGTGTCTGGACTTACATGATGGATAAGGGCAGGGAATGGTGATGGTTTTAGCTGGACGCAACCCCCAAGGCCAGGTCTGTGGCGGGGTCACTACACGAGATGGACTATCAAGTGTCAGGCAGCAAGACAGGCACCCCCAAGTCTGAGGCTCCCAGCAGTGACCTCGTTCCCCTCGTGCACTTCGTGGTCGATGAGCTGCAGCAGGAACCACGTGATGTTCCTCAGGATGAAGGTGGTGATGAGGTTCCAGTGGATCACGTTCCGCAGGCAGCGAATACTCCTGTGGAGGCCCAGGTCAGGGTCAGCCAGGTTTGGCTGGGGCTTGGGCTGGGGGTCAGCAGGGTAAGGACCCAGTGGGAAAGACACGGTCTGGGGTGAAGTGGGGCTGCACCAGAGCCCAAGATTCCCCTGGCGGTCACAGCTGGGCCTGCTCTGCACCCTTCAGGCAGGCTAGGCTGGTGGTCATGCTCCAGCATCCAGCTTAACCCATCTCTGTCCACTCTTCCCTGGGCCCCAGAGTGGAGGAGACAACGTCTGGGAGAGACAACGATGAGGAGAAAGCAGGGTGGAGGTGGACTCACCGCAGGACTAGGAAGAGCAGGAAAGCGGCCACCAGGGCCACCACGGAAACACAGTGGCCCAGGTAGTTGACAATGAGGGCGATTCGGTAATGCAGGTCATAGTTCCTCTGCTGGACAGACAGACAAGCATGGGAAGACAGAAGCATGGCTATGTGGGGGTAGGGCTGCTATTCCAGCCATTTCTGTCCTAACCTTGGGACCAAAGAGGCTCTAAGTATCCCCACCAATCCTGGCTTCTAGATCTTCCCTCTGGTGGCCTGGTGGCTCTATTATTATAAATGGCTAAAGCCTGGAGGTGTAGACCTATAATCCAGCTACTTGAGAGGCTGAGTTAGGAGGACCTCTCTGGACAACTTAATGTCAAAAAAAAAAAAAAAAAAAGAAAGAAAGAAAGAAAGAAAGAAAAAAAAATAGAAGACTGGAGCTGAGGATCAGTGGTAGAGAGCTTATCTATCATGTGCAGTCCTGGGTTCAATCCTCAGCAACACACACACACACTCATAGAAACTGTAATCAGGCCTCCCAACATGAACTTTGAGGGGCACATTTGGACATGGACATGGACATGATCTATTCTTTTTGTTTGTCTGCTTTTGTTTTTCAAGACAAGGTTTCTCTGAGTAACAGCTCTGGCTATTTTGGAACTCTTTTGTAGACCAGGCTGGCCTCGAACTCACCGAGATCCACCTGCCTCTGCCTCCCGAGTGCTGAGATTAAAGGCGTGTGCGCCACCACCGCCCATCAGACATGGTCTGTTCTAAGGCACCCTGGAGCTACAGATACAGATTTAAACCCTGAGCCTCTGCAGTGCCACATCTGGGTTTTGTCTCTCCTCAGACCCCAACTGGCAAAGCAATTCAGGGTGAGATGGCCCTTACCTATGACATCTATATTATGGGACCAATCTTCCCTTGTACCTTAGAAGCAGTGACCTATGGGGGCCTGGAGGGGTAGGTTTGGATTGGTCTCTGAGCAGAGCAGTGAAGATACACATTGTAGAGCACTTAGGAATAACACTCAGATGGAATACGTCAGTCTACCTTGCACCATCACCTGAGGGCTGTAAGGACATAGAGGAAGGACAGAGGATTGTCCAAAGAGAGCTTCTTCCTATCCAGGTTGTCTGGCTCTCCTCCTGCTCCCCTGAGGCCTCTGTGGAATGCCTGGGCTCACATTCTGTGGCACCACTTCTCAGAAGAGGCCAGTGTTCCAGTCTCTGCACTGGGACTTTATCTGAGGGAGAGCTCCAGACCAACCGAGGACTTCCTTGGGTGAATGAGGGGAGTGGACGGAACTGGGACATATCATTTTGGGTCAGAAGTGAAGCACAGCTTGCTGGAGGGGGACCTCAGAGGGAGGGCATTTGCCTAGCACGTATGAAGCCCTGGGTTGGATCATGGTACTATACCCAAAGGCAAGGGAGGCCAGATATTTGTCAGCACTGAATCCATTTCCAGAGCAAGAACCAGTACTGGGTGGCAAGGCCCAGGCAGGCCCAGCTTCCTGCCCCAGTGGTCCTGATGAGGATGTACTTGCTTCTCCATGGAACGGTAGAAGCAAATGCCAGGTGGGGAGAGTGAGGCTCACTGGTAGAGGAAAGAACGTGCTCACGGAACCTGCTAGCTTCAGGGAGCGCCCGCTACATGACTGTACCCTTCCCAAGTTTCATGCCACCAGCCCAAGCTCTCTTGGAGGGACTCCAGGCAGGACAGGAGACACAGAAAAGAGGATCTGGGTAACACAAAGACTGGTTCCGTTGCCCATAAAGTCGTTTGTGCTCAGCCTGAGTCCTAACACTCTATGAGGACCCGGGTGGGGAAAAACAGGGTCACTCACCTTGTCATCCAAAATGGGTTCACAGTGTGAGTAGTTGATCCTGGAGGCCCACGTTCCATTCTCCAAGCATTCTCGGTAGGCATTCCCTAAAGAAGATGCCAACCACTGAGAGTCAGGTCACTCTCCCTCTCAAAAACCCTCCCTGGCTCCCTGGTACCTGCAGGATGAGATCCACACTCCTTAGTTCCCCTGGACCTGAAAACACAATGCATATCTGAACGCTTATATGAGTCATTTATATGAAAATTGCACAAAGGGCTTTATCTTGCACGGTGGCTGGGAGGCATGCTAAAACCCATTTCAGACACACTCTTTGACCAGCTCTTTGTGCACCTTCCTTCATTTTATTCCTCTGCTACAAAACTGAACCCAATTGTGAGTCCCGGGTTGCGGCTGAAGATTGGCTGCTTTTAGCACAACAAACAATTTCCGTCCCTGCCTCCATCATTTCCCATGTGTGCCCCATCCTCTTCTCCAACAGCATTTCAACAATAGCTGCCACTTACACGGTACGTGCTTCCCTGCCCAGGGCCTCTTCTAGCTGAGTCTAATGGACAAGATACACTTGCCGTTCAGTCTTTGTTCTGATCCTTTATCTAGAGAGGGGGAAACTGAGGCAGGGAGAGGCAAGAATACCAAGATGGCAAGAGTTGGCTCTGGGTTTTGTGTTCATGACTTCTAGGTCATCAGGCTGTGGTATGTTTGGGCATGCAGGCCTGTGCTCCTGCCCTGGACCTGTGACCACTTTGCGGGCCATTGTGTGTTGTATATGTTCAGAGAACCAGTATTCACATCGAAGCTGCTCGTGGTGTCCAACGGGACATTTTGGAGCAGTAGCGTCCAGTGAGCAGAAGCTCGGGCTTCATCAAGGGTAAAGCGTGAGGCCAAAAATGCCCAGACCCAGCGTTCAACCCGAGCTCTGACCTGGGAAGTCTAGATCCGAAGCAGCTCTCTCCATAGCCTGCCCCCTCCAGGCAGGAGGGTGCCTCCTTCCTGAGTTCCCTCAAAGTCCTTCCCCAGTCTCTGCTCTGCAGCACACTGTTAGCAGGGAGCTCACCTCCCCTTTGATTACAATTCCGAATAATCCATTGTTTGAGGCTGATTTGTTCCAGGGCTCTGCTTACTGGCTAATGGGCAGCTGTTCGTGGGTTTTCTTCTTTGGCTCATGTTAGATATACAATATAAAGCTAATTAAAATAAATAGCTTGGAGCACAGAGTCATGGGGCTGGAAGGGGAACTTTAGATTGTTTGTGGAAGCAGCGAGTTCTGAAAAAAATATTAAGTTTCTTAGAAACTCACTTCCACTGAGCTGACAGTGAGCTCAAAGAGATGGGATTATTAAGGAGCATTGCTAAGGAGCAGAGAACAATGGGGAGAGATTCTATTAGCTTAATTATTCTTTAATCCGGTGCTCCAAGCCAACAGAGTTTTCAAATTCAGAGTTTAAAAAAACTTTGCCTCCGGGACCATCAGCCTGAGGCCCATCTCTGTCAGGATCCTGAGTTAGCCTGTGGTGCCTCACAATGATTGTAACCCTCAGCAAGAGACCCCGGCACCTCTCCAGCACTCAGTCCCAGTCAGAAAGGGATGAGAGAGGGCTCAGTGATTAAGAGCAGGGTTCTGTTCCTAGCACCCATATGGTAGTGCACAATCATCCCTAACTCCAGTTCCAGGGAATCCAATATCTGGTTCTGACCTCTGACACTAATAACACACATGCTGAACAGACATACATGTAGGCAAAAACACTCATACACATAAAATAAAAAAGAAGTCTTTATGTACTCTGTAGAAAGACCCAGACTCCCAAGGTCCTGCCGCTCCTTTAACCAGTGATATCTCTTACCTGGCATGTTGTGGGAACACCTCCCTCACTGTTGGTAAGAAAGGTGGTACAGGCCATTGATTAAATGTCATGCCTGCTTAAGAATCATCAATAAGTGTCTCTTTATTACTCTCAAGAATGAAGTTCAACTTTCCTGGCATACTATTGAGATTTCTCCACCCCTGGACACCATGTCTGCCTAGCATCCCATACACAGCTGACATTTGTCTTCGTGGATGAAGTGCATGTTCAGAGCAATGCTGCTCCAGCTTGAGGCTCTTCTGTTCCCTGCTCTCCAACGAACTCCTGCTTATCCTCACACTGGCCCGATGCCAGCTCCTCCACAGGGCCTGTCCAACACTCTACACCTGAATCCATCATTCTTCTCCCTCTAAGCACCTCTTCCAGAGAGTCTCACTTCTAGGAACATAGCGCTTCACCTTTTATTGCCCTCAGGCTCCATTAACACACACATTTTTTGTATTGTTGAACACACACACACACACACACACACACACACACACGCACGCACACGCACACGCACACGCACTCGCACGTGCACGTGCACATGCACGTGAGTGCTTGGATCCAGTTTCACAAAGTAAAATTTAGTTTGACCACAGCTATAATGTTTTGCATTCTACTCTGTTCTAATGTATCTATTTGCTTCATATACAAATGCTAGTCATGACCCACAAAATCAATTTCATAGTCCTCTGTTGTCACACAATCAGTAGTTTGAAAAACAAAAATCTATTTTAGAGCATTCGCCATGATTCAGTGTGGGCTCTGTCTCTTTGAATCTGGTCCTTTCCTTTGCTACTGAATTTAAGCTCCCTGGTGACAGACAAGTAGGCAGAGTTCACATTGGGGCCACTTTGTGCCCCTCAGGAGCAAGGCTGAGTACATGTGGACAGCACTGAACTGACTTAGATTTGCTAAACCTCGAAAATCATTATCTGAGATGTTGTATGTGGGAGTGAAAAGGGCTTCCCTCCGGGGACCAATGCTGTCTGGGGATGAGTTTCTGGCTATCAACACTGGGCACCAGAAGACTGGAAGACAGATGTGCCTGCTCTTTGAGGGAGCTGTCTGCTACAGCTAATGAGGGCACCAAGCCCTCAGGCACAGCCTTGGACAGGAGAGTGGAAAAGCCCTGCTCCTCCCTCCCCCTAAACCACAGGAGGATGGGCACATACAGATTCCAGGCCAGAACTGTGGGGCTGGATGCAGTGAGGTGGGTACCCGTTACCACAGCAACACAAGTGCACCTGCTGAGGATCGATGTCAATGGTGTGCGGTGTGTCCTTCCAGGGGCATTAGGGTATGGATGCCCAGAGTGGCACTGGATGGTTGAAGCAACAGGCTCTTCCCATTTCAGGTGCCAATGCTTTGCTAATAGTTCCTTGTTCAGAGGCTCACCCACGGTGGTTCAGAAGCCTGACTGGGAGATGAGAGCCTATCATCTATCTCTAACTTTGTTTTTGATGGCTAGGTGACCATGGCCAAGTCTTCTCCCTTTTGTGTCAGTTTGCCCTCTCAGAAAAAGTCATTCCCATTGGTTCCCAATGAAACCATTGACATCTTAGGTAGGTGGCTTAGCTAATAATTTCTCTACAATTACCCTGATTCCTAAACCAAACAAGGATGCAACAAAGAAAGAGAACTACAGACCGATCTCCCTCATGAACATTGATGCAAAAATACTCAATAAAATACTGGCAAACAGACTCCAAGAACACATCAAAACAATTATCCACCATGATCAAGTAGGCTTCATCCCAGGGATGCAAGGGTGGTTCAACATATGAAAGTCCATCAATGTAATACATCATATAAACAAACTCAAAGAAAAAATCCACATGATCATCTCACTAGATGCAGAAAAGGCATTTGACAAAATCCAACACCCCTTCATGATAAAAGTCTTGGAGCGATCAGGAATACAGGGAACATACCTAAACATAATAAAGGCAATTTACAGCAAGCCAACAGCCAACATCAAATTAAATGGAGAGAAACTCAAAGCGATTCCACTAAAATCAGGATCGAGGCAAGGCTGTCCACTTTCCCCATACTTATTCAATATAGTACTTGAAGTTCTAGCCAGAGCAATAAGACAACATAAGGAGATTAAGGGGATACAAATTGGAAAGGAAGAAGTCAAGCTTTCCCTATTTGCAGATGACATGATAATATAATTCAGTGACTCCAAAGATTCAACCAAGGAACTGATACAGCTTATACACACCTTCAGCAACACAGCAGGATACAAGATCAACTCAAAAAAATCAGTAGCCCTCCTATATACAATTGACAAACATGCCGGGTGGTGGTGGCGCACGCCTTTAATCCTAGCACTCGGGAGGCAGAGGCAGGCGGATCTCTGTGAGTTCGAGGCCAGCCTGGTCTCCAAAGCGAGTTCCAGGAAAGGCACAAAGCTACACAGAGAAACCCTGTCTTGAAAAACAAAAAACAAAACAAACAAACAAACAAACAAAGACAAACAGGCTGAGAAGGAAATCAGAGATACATCACCCTTTACAATAGTCACAAATGATATAAAATACCTTGGGGTAGCACTAACTAAGCAAGTGAAGGACCTATATGACAAGAACTTCAAGTCCCTGAAAAAAGAAATTGAAGAAGATGTCAGAAAATGGAAAGATCTCCCATGCTCATCGATAAGCAGGATTAATATAGTAAAAATGGCAATCTTACCAAAAGCAATCTACAAATTCAATGAAATCCCCATCAAAATACCAACACAATTCTTCACAGACATGGAAAGAATAATACTCAACTTCATATGGAAAAACAAAAAACCCAGGATAGCCAAAAGAATCCTGTACAATAAAACAATCTCTGGAGGCATCACGATCCCTGACCTCAAGCTCTACTATAGAGCTACAGTAATAAAAACAGCTTAGTACTGGCATAAAAACCGACATGTGGACCAATGGAATCGAATTGAAGACCCTGACATTAATCCGCACACCTATGAACATATAATTTTTTACAAAGAAGCCAAAACTGTACAATGGAAAAAAGAAAGCATCTTCAACAAATGGTGCTGGCATAACTGGATATCAACGTGTAGAAGGCTGCAAATAGATCCACATCTGTCACCGTGCACAAAACTTAAGTCCAAGTGGGTCAAAGACCTCAACATAAATCCAGTTACTCTGAACCTGATAGAAGAGAAAGTAGGAAGTAGTCTTGAACAAATTGGCATAGGAGATCACTTCCTAAATATAACACCAGTAGCACAGACACTGAGAGAAACAATCAATCAATGGGACCTCCTGAAACTGAGAAGCTTTTGTAGAGCAAAGGATATGGTCAACAAGGCAAAGCAACAGTCTACAGAATGGGAAAAGGTCTTCACCAGCCCCACATCTGACAGAGGACTGATATCCAGAATATATAAAGAACTCAAGAAATTTGACATCAAAACGCCCAACAGTCCAATTAAGAAATGAGCGATAGAACTAAACAGAGAATTCTCAACAGAGGAAGCTCAAATGGCTGAAAGACATTTAAGGAATTGCCCAACATCCCTAATCATTAGGGAAATGCAAATCAAAACAACTCTGAGATACCACCTTATGCCTGTCAGAATGACTAAGATCAAAAACACTGAAGACAGATTATGCTGGAGAGGATGTGGAGCTAGGGGAACTCTCCTCCACTGCTGGTGGGAATGCAAGCTTGTACAACCACTTTGGAAATCAATATGGCACTTTCTCAGAAAATTGGGAATCAGTCTCCCCCAAGATCCAGCTATACCACACTTGGGCATATACCCAAGGAATGCTCAATCATACCACAAGGGCACTTGCTCAGCTATGTTCACAGCAGCATTATTTGTAATAGCCAGAACCTGGAAACAACCTAGATGCCCTTCAACTGAAGAATGAATAAATAAAATGTGGTACATATACACAATGGAATACTACTCAGCAGAGAAAAACAATGACATCATGAGGTTTGCAGGCAAATGGAGGGATCTAGAAAAAATCATCCTGAGTGAGGTAACCCAGACTCAGAAAGACAAACATGGTATGTACTCACTCATAGGAGGATACTAGATGTGGAGCAAGGATGACTGGACTGCTGCTCACAACTCCAGGGAGGCTACCTAGAAAACAGGACCCCAAGAAAGACACAGGGATCACCCAACAACAGAGAAATGGATGAGATCTTCATGAACAACCTGGACGTGAGTGGGGGTAATGAAGGGCAAGTTTCGAGGGAAAGAGAGCTTAGGGGAGCAGGAGGTCCCAGCTGGATCAAGAACAGGGAGAACAAGGAATAAGAGACCATGATAAATGAAGACCACATGAGAATAGGAAGAAGCAAAGTGTTAGAGAGGTCCACAGAAATCCACAAAGATACCTCCACAATAGATTACTGGCAATGGGTGAGAGACAGCATGAACTGACCTACTCTGGTGAAAGGATGGCCAAACACCCTAATTGTCGTGCTAGAAATCTCATCCAATGACTGAGGGAACCGGACGCAGAGATCCACGGCCAGGCCCCAGGTGGAGCTCCAGGAGTCCAATTGGCGAGAAAGAGGAGGGTTTGTATGAGTGAGAATTGTTGAGACCAAGATTGGAAAAAGCACAGGGACAAATAGCCAAACGAATGGAAACACATGAACTATGAACCAATAGCTGAGGAGCTCCCAACTGGATCAGGCCCTCTGGATAAGTGAGACAGTTGATTAGCTTGATCTGTTTGGGAGGCATCCAGGCAGTGGGACCAGGACCTGTCCTCAGTGCATGAGCTGGCTGTTTGGAACCTGGGCTTATGCAGGGACACTTAGCTCAGCCTGGGAGGAGGGGACTGGACCTGCCTGGACTGAATCTACCAGGTTGAACTCAATCTCCAGGGGAGTCTTTGCCCTGGAGGAGATGGGAATGGGGGATGGGCTGGGGGGAAGGGGGGGGGAGGACAAGGAATCTGTGGCTGATATGTAAAATTAAATTAAATTATAAAATAAAATTAAAAAAATAAGTGAGCCTTTCTATTTTGCTAAATGCCAACCATAAAGCCATTCTGACAGTTCCAAGAATCCCTAATACCAAATGCTCCCTATATGATCACCTCTATCTCTCATCTCCTCACTGATGAGATAGGACCACGTAAAGAAGTGTGGCAGACTATTTGCGGAAATAATTCAAGAGGCAGGTTGGGCATAGGAGAAAGAGTGAGTGAGGTTGTGGTGCAGGTAGAGATGCTATCATTGGCTATTTGGAAAGAATTATAAGGAGGGCAGGTGATGGCGGCAGAGAGGTAGAGGCTAGAAGTGACATTTACAGAAGTCAGGACACAGGCGTGGCCCATTCAGCACCACGGACAGCAAAACCAACGCTCCAAGCCATCTCTGTAGGTGGGAAGACCTTGGAGAGCTCCTGACCACATACGTCCAGAGTCAACCCAGTTCCTCCAGCAGCTTCCACAGACGCTGTTGCCCCAAGGATCCAGCTATTCATCTCTGCCTGGTACATACGGCGCTGGGATTGTTCTTTCAATCACTCCCGTTTAAAAAGACCCTTTGCTCCCACTCCGCCCACAGGCTGCCTGGAGTGAGAACCTTCATCTCAAGGCTGAGATCCCCTAAGGCAAGGTCTACATTTCCCTCTCATCTGACCCCTTCTTAAGTGCTGAACAGAGCTGAACACACAGGGATGGACCCAGAGCATTGTAGCCTCGGTTACTGGGGAACTCAAAGGGTGACAGAGATTCAGGGCAAGCCAAGAAAAGGACTGACAGCCTTGGATGTCGGGACCCTACCACCCTGCACAGCAACACACACGAAGAAGGCAACTACATCTCTCAAACATCCAATGACAGGCCAACCCCACTGTTGGAACTTCAGCCACCAAAGTCCAAGCCCCTGTCCTGTGGGCCAGTCTCTGAAAGCCCTGTGGGCAGCATCCTTTACTTGCCAGACAATCTTTTTTGCTCTGAGGAGGGCGCATTAGAAATCTAGTCAGTGGGTACTTCCTTGAGAATGTAAGAGGGAAAGGAAACTTCTCCCTCATTTTGTCTGGTTGGGACCAAAAAAGGGAAAGGAAGTGACATGTCTGTGGTCATCCAACAGTGTGAGCCTTCCTTGGGGAACACACCCTCCTGAGATGCCACAGGGCCAGTTTATCCCCTCCCCACCCCCACCCCCGGAATAAAGGAGCCTTTCCCATTGCACCTAAGTTCCCTGCAGCCAACTGTGCCATCTCTGAGGGGCTTTGGGACTCCTAGTGACCACACTGATAGAGGAAATACCTTAGGGACAACATAGCCTACTTCAATCTCCCCATTGCCTGAAGTCCAACTGTCCCAGATTAAGCTATTTCTTTACTGAACTATTGGGCCTTGACGGACTCATTTTTCTTGCTTGGTGAGAAGAAAGTTTATCCAACTTCTCTCACCCTGGCCTCCACTGCCTGGCCTGGACAACAACAAGGTATGCCATGACTAAGTGCTGAAGAGACCGCTGGGGAGGCATAGCCAGAACTGGGTAGTTGAGACACAGTCATGTCGTCAACAGAGAGTTCCCCGAGCCTCCCAAATGAGGTGGACGCCATAAGAGTGGTTCTGTACTGGACAGTTAGGACGGGCTGGATCTAGGGTCACCTTGGACATCTCCTTGGTCTTATCATAGCCCTTGGGAAGCAGGTAACCAGAGACTGGGTGGTTGGTGATATCCACACTTGCCCAGGCCCAGCCTGACCTAGAAAGCTTGTTGGGCTGAATTCCCAAGGCTGGTAATCTGCTATTGCCCAAACTGGACACTGGGTGGGAAAGGGCCTATGACACCTAGGGCCAGAGAATGGCCACCGCACTGCTACTATGCTGTGTGGACACTGCTCTCTGGATTTTGACTGTCTACACTGTGTCTTAGGCTTCCTAGTTCCACAGGGCTTTTCACTCATTATGTCCTGGCATCCCTGAGTGGACAGAGTGAGGACAGCAGCCTGTACTTACAGGGCACAATGGGGAAACTGAGTTACGGAGACACTGTGCACTTTAATGGTGGTCACACTAGGTCCCTGAAGGAGGGCAGGAGTGAGTGGGGGCCACATCATTGTGGACATCATTTCTTCCTTGGGAGAGGAACCTTTGGGAGAGCCTCACCTGGTGCCCCAGCCTCTGCTCCTCAGTGCTCCTCATTCCAGTCATCCCATGCAATGCTCAATGGGCCTGTTTCCATGATGTTGGTCTGTCAAAATACTAGCCTGTGAAGGGCCTGAAAAAGGAGGTGAGCTGGGAACTTGAGGTACAGGCTGTTTTGGAACCAAGGACTGTAGGGAAAAGGGACCCTCCTAAAGCACAGAAATGGAGGTCCAAAGAAGGAGATGCCTTTGCCAGAGGAAGACAAGTAGCTATTATGAGAAGAATTAGGCCTGGCTCTCAGCCCAATGCTCTTGCAAAGTAATGGCTGCTCCAACCCCTCCCCAAAAGCAGAGCAGCCTTTTGAAGGCTGAAAGGCCTGCCTCCTTCTAGCAGTCTTTGGACACCAGATATTCTCAGGTGGGATGGACAGACTGCTTCCAAGACATTATGCAGAAACCATACCATCCTAGAATAACAACCTCTGTGGTGTGGGATGTCCCTGCCATGCTCAAGAACAAGGATGCGCCTCCTTCCAGGTCCCAGATGGCTGCTTGCTCCCCTCTCCTCTTGTCCCTTAGTGACTGTTCCCTAGAGTCCCCAGGGACCCCCAAGCACTGTTCCCTCTCCCCTTTGACATGGCCCCGTGAAGTCAGTATTTTCTCTTCATACAGGGAGGAAAACTAAGATAAGTTAGTATCAACAATGACAAGGAAATGAAACCAGCTTTGACGTCCATCAGCAGATGAATAGATAATGAGAAACGAGGTAAAATTCAATGGAAGTTTACTCAGCTGTAAAGAAAAGATGAAATTATGAAAAATGGATGGATCTGGGAAGTATTATATTAAATGAGGTAACCCAGACTCAGAAAGACAAAAATGTCATATTTGATCCTAATTTTATTGTTAGTGTGAATGTAAATAAGAGAGTACGAGAGTGGGTATAGACTATAAAGTGACATGGGAGATAAGGAGAGGGGAGTAAAATGTTGAGGAAGGTGTGTGAGTCTGGTGGCAAAGGAACGATAAATGTGCCATAAAACTGGAAAGGAGTTACTGGGGCAGGAGAGTAGACAGGGAGAAGAAGAAGGAAGAAAAACAGCAAAACTTAATTACTCGTATTCTCAACAAAACAAAACAAAATCATTAGTAGTGTATGCTAATGAAAACATACTAGGGCAGGAAGATAGCACAGAGGGAAAAGACACTCACCCAGACAGCTTGGCAACCTGACTCGCCATTTCTGGAATCCACATAAAGAACTGGCTCAGTCAAGTTGTCCCCTGACCGCCACACGTATGCTGTGGCATGTGCCCCCACCTCCCACATCACTCACACAGTTGCACACAAAATAATGAAATTGAAAAATTCATAAAATGGAAAAAGGAAAGAGAGCTAAGATACAAATCAAGAGGTGGCCAGTCACCAGGGAACCCCAGCCCTGCACTGAGGCCACCTCCCACATCTCAACAGGCTCTTTGCATTCTCCTGCCTCTGTGGGTACAGCAGAGGTGCTTCCTTTCTGACTGTGAAGCATGGCTGGAGGCCATCAGCAGGGCCCAAGTGACTGAATTTGTGCTAAGAACAGGCCCTTTGGGGTGCTGGAGGGCAGGTGTCAGCACTCCAGACTTCCGTGGTTGCTGGTGGTCATCAGAGGGAAGACAGGGCATGGTGCTGAAGAGAGAGCAGGACAACAGGACAGGTCCTGGTGGCCTTGGACCAAGATTCAGCTGGCACATCCTGAAAATCAAGAAATATCCCTCCAGAATTCTTGGTACCTCACCATGAGGCTATGGACAATCAGTCAGCATCTTTGGGTCTTGCAGAATGAAGGCCTTCAGCACCTCCATGGTCCTCCTCTTTCCTGCTCACCTACCCTTTCTCCTCCTTTCAGCTCCAGTGAAACTCTTCCTCCAGAAAGCCTTCTCAACTTACTCTCCATCTGTCCATTGACTCTGGAAGCTGTTACTGCGCTAGTTCACCTAGGAGCTAATACTACCTTCTCTGGCAATATCTGCTGCCTTACTCTTTGGAACAGGAACCCTTGGATAGTGGGGTGAGGTCTTAAACGTCTTTGGGGAGCTGTTTTCTCAGCTTCTTGCGGGGGGGGGGGGGGGGGGGGCAACACAGCCTGGTATGAAGCTGAGATTCAATAATGTGTTTTGGGGCTGCTCCACCCAGGGGCGGGGGAGGGAGTGGAGTTCAGAAAGAGAGACTTCTCTGTGCCTAGCTCCTTCCACACAGGCAGATGGACGTTAGAGCGTGGCTGGTCTTTTTCTACCTGAAGTGACAGGGGAGGGTGGCTGGAGGCAGGTGGATAGTTAGTTCTAGGTACTAGTGGCCAGAGAGCCTCGCCACCTGCTCTCTCTCCCCTCCACCCTCATTAGCCACCTTCTGTGATGGGGGAATGTGTCCTGCCTTCCCTCTCTCTCAGCAGGGAAACAGTCTTCACATACAGAGGACTTCCTGCCTCTGGAAGATGAAAAGGTATGACCATGTCTCCCTGGAGACAGAGGCAGTCCAGTTTCTGAATCTGTGGCCTCCAACTCCTTGTCCAGAGGCTATGGTCTGTCTGGGACCCTCAGACTTGCAGCCTCAACAAATGTCAAATGATTGCTGTTGCAGCCCTCCGGGAAGCCTCCCAGGCATAGCCCAGTGCCTGCTATGCCAATTATCCCAATCTCTGACTGTTGATTTGTCCAAGTTTGGTCTATAAGCAGTCTAGAGCTCCTGAGGCCAAGGGCTTTGCAACCTTTTTGATACCTCTCTCCCATAGTACTGAAGAGGGAATTCCTGCCCAGGGACACAGACCTGGTGGGAGGTTCTCTGTCTAGGGGCCCCTTAGGTTGTGTTTCTATTTTAGAATGGGGTTCTGGGAAGTGAGGCTTCAGTCTTCTCCATAGGTAGTTAAGGCAGATATCCCTTCTCCCTGCCCAAGGATGCCTCAATACATATTGGCCCCATTGTTTCCTCTTGACATGGACAAGGTGGAGACCAGTGCTCCTGAAAGAGGAAGATGGGCTACATCCTGGGGAGCCAGGGGACCCTCATATGTAGCCATAGGACCACGGCACAGACAAAAGTAGGGGCCAGGATTGGGAGAGCAGGAAGAGGTAATGCACACTGATCTGTGGATGCAGGGAGATCAGGGGTAGAGAAGAAGTAGGGAGAGATAGAAAGAGTTGGAACGAAGACAGAGCGATAGAAGGAAGAAATGAAGAGGAGGAGGGAAGGAAGGGAGAGAGGGAAAGGGGAAGAGAGAGGAGGGCGGAATACTTGGAGATGTGTGCTTAGAGAAGTCTGTGTGAATGGGGAGGTGGAGTAAAGTGGAATTGAAGTGCCCTGTCTCCCCAACAAGCTGCTGCTAAAAACCCATTCCTTTCTCCTTACAGGTGGGAGACTGAGACCCAGGAAGGATGGGGGGCTCACTATAGGTTATGCTATGCATGGACATTTTAAGATTAGTTTTAGCTGCCCAGGATTTGAACCTAAGCTGGGGAAACCTAGGGGAGACAGGGCCCACCTCCCACTGGAGCATTAGGAGCCCTGGCAGTCAGAACTTGAGCGTGTGAGCAGGAATCACCATGCTCCCTACCCATCAGACTGCCTACCCACAAAGTAGAGATGAGCGCCCCTCCCTCCAGAGATCACCACAAGGAGCTCTATCTGAGCAGCGTGGCATTGCCCAGCTGGTGGTCAGCGATGATGGCATCGGCCACCCAGGGAAAGCAGGGGTCTTCTCATTGGGTCAGCTCTGTCCTATGTTCCTGTCTGAGACCCCAAAATCTAGCTGCCTAGGTTTAGGATCCTTGTTTCATTAGGAGGTAAGCTATTTCAGGTCTTCAAGTCTCTGTTTCCCCATGTGTAACATGAGGATAACCCCAACTCTCCATCTTTGGGCACCAGTGTAGACACACCAGGGCTCAGGGTGCTAGAGCAGATACGCAGGCACTAAAGTGGTTCTGCCAGGGTCCCTTCCTTTGGGACCTTGCCTTCCCTTCTTTTGGCCACTGTTGACTGTGACATCTGGTGACAGTCTCTGCACAGAACCAGTCACAGCTCTGATGTGCCCTCGGACACCTGTTCCAACAGCTCCGCCCTGGTGCCCTCCCTGGTGCTCTCCTGGGCGGTTGCTACCCAGTCAGCTGCTTCTTGGATGCCTCTGCTCAGAGATCCCCTCCATGTCTCAGAGCCAGCACATGCCCCACTGTGCCCAGCCATTTCTTTCCTGCAATTCCCCATCCCTTGCCATCTCCTCTCTCTCTCTTGTCAATTCCAGTCACCAAGGCCACTTTCATGGGAATCCCCCTCAACTCCCAAAGCGTCTCCCCCAGAAGGCTGCTGCAGTGTTCTTACCCTCCTCTCCCCGCCCGAGACCGAGAGGACCTCAGCTTAGCTCCTCAATACTCACAATCTTGCCCCGGCTCCATCCTATACCTCCAATAAAGCCCCTGGCAATGCTGTGCATCTCAGTCCTCCATGTCCCTCTCTGGTCTTAGTTTTTTACCTACTATGTTCTACAACACTCCATAGTTCCAAGGTACTAAGCGCACCCCATCTGGAGGCTTGAATCTTCTCAGATCCTCCCTGCAAAGTGAACTAAATGTCTGTCACTCCTGGAGACGGTGTTGCCCTGAGGTTGTGTGAGGCTCGTGGCTTCCTGCCTGGCCTGGTGCACAGGAGCTAGCTAGCTGTGCTCCACCTCTGGGCTCTGCAACCTGGGCCTGAAAACAGCTGGGTCTTTGGGGGGTGGGCAGGAGTGGGATTATGGGTACTAGGTTCTCCTGGTGAGTCCGGCACCTGGCAGCGGTTAGCACTTAGAGGTTCTGTGACAGGTCCTCTGTGCTCAGCTGAGTTAACAGACCAGGAGATGTCAGCAGACACTGTCATCCCCACAGGGCGTTTCCTATCCTCAAGCAGTTTCTGCCCTCCGAGAAGCCTGGCTTTGGAGAGGGGAAAGGGTGGCTGTGACATGATGAGATTAGGGCACTCCCCTCAGGCTTTTCACTGAATGTTTTTCTCCCCAGTCCTTTCTAAAGGATCCTGCTGGAAAGGCCAACAGGAGGAAGCTGTGTGCAGGCTGGCCGGAGGTAGGAGGACCATCAATCAGGTAGTTCCCCTGCTGTCAGAGGCCTCTTCCAGGCAGGGTGACTGCACCCTCCCAGCTCCAGGTATCTCTCTAAGCCAACATCCTACCCCCAGCTCAAGTGTTCCCCGGGAGCTAAGGTGCAGACAGTACTTTGGTCCAATGGAGAAAATTGTTCATTAGACACCAAGGACTAATTGCCACCACATTTACCAACCTCAGTGGTATACTGACCCCTTTTCAGCTTCTCATTTGATTTGATAAGAGGGGTCTGGTATATGATGTCCCTGCCCCTCCTTCTTCCCACAATCCCCTTGCTATTTCTGAAGCAGGGCAGTTATCGCTCTGTATTCATTCATCTGTCTACAGTTGGGAGGGCAGCCTCAATACAGTACAGTTGCAGCAGCTGAAACATAGTAGGTGTTCAACAAATCGGTTATGTGACACTGTGCTGGGCTGTGCTCTGGAGGGAAGAGTCAGGCACTGCCCCGGGCAGGTGGGGTTCCAGGTGGGTGGAGGTAATGGGGTCAGGGTAAGAGCTGAAGCAGAGCTTCCTCAGGCTTAGTCACTCCACTTGGCCCTGCATGGCACTCAGTCTCAGCCCTCTGAATTAGGTGCCTGATCTCCATTGCCCAACTCATGGAGGTTACATCCTAAAAAGACAATTGTGTTGGTTACCCTGGAAAGGAGCTTGACTTCACTCCTTTTCTTGCATACCTCCTGGGTCAGGATCCTCACTACCTACCTAGTTAAAACTAGATCTGTTTTAACTATGCTTAGGAGGCATTTCTCAGGTGGTGGGGAAACCTTCCTCAGGGCTTCCCCTATCTCCACTGACTTCTCTCTTCTTAGGAGCATCCGGTCCTAGCTTTTTCTCAGAGCAGGCTGCCCCTGGCTCCCAGGGAGCATGGCCTGGCCCCAGAGCAGACACTGCTTCCTCGTCTTAAGCACCTAGAAGGTGAAGGCCTCCTTGCCCTCAGACAGCTGGAACACGCATGCGTATGTGTTACAATCAGACACAGCTCTGCTAGGATGTAAAGGCTGTAGACAAACAGCTTGCTGCAGAGTCTCGGCAGTGCCCTGGTCACATGTAGGGCCGGACAGGTGAAGGTGTCCGGGTGGGCCAGCCATGGCTACCTATGACCTCACAGAGCTCAGCACCGGCTCCTACCAGATCATTTGTGTTGACATGTGCATATACACCACCACCACCACCCCAGATTGAATGCCCCCGCCCCCACCTCAACACTCCCTGCCGCCCTCTTCCTATAGTCTGTAGCCTTCATGGAGCTTGTCAGCAGGAAGGAAGCCGCAGGCTGTTCTTCCTGGGAGGTGGGGGGTGTGGTCCTGATGCAAAACCACTGTTACCCGAGGTTGCATAGAAGTAATGCTGCCCAGAGCTCCAGACTTAAAAGCCCAGTGAGCGAGTCCCTGAGTGTAGGCTCAGTATGTTCGCTAACACACGCGCTCACCTCAGGTCCCTACCCCTTCTGATCTCTCCTCTCCAGCGCTAGGGTCTGATTACCTTAGTCACAACGTGCATACAGGATTGGGGCCTTAACGTCTATATGCTGTGTCGCCTTAGAGATGGGAGAGCATTGTATCTGTTCATACAATACTCTCTGTTCAGACGCAGCCCGAATGGGTGAACTTCAGGCACCTGAGCAAATAGTGCAAGGGACACTTGTCGCCAAGGAGAAGTATTTCCTACTCCCTTGCTTGGCTCTTTCCAAACGTGTAGCACAAGAACTCTGGGCAAACCACCGCCTAACCAGGGGTTAGAAGCGCCATAGGGTTAGGCACAGAAGGCGAGCCCCCACATTTACAGAGTCCCCGGGGTAATTGCTATAACGGTATGAAGGCCCTCGGTAGGTGTCGGATTCAGGGTCGAGAGACCTCCCCTCTTCCTGAACCGCCTTTCCGGAAAGCCGGCAAGCTAGGGGTACTCACGGGTCGTGTTGTACTTGATGCCATTGAAGTACTCGGGGCACGGTCTCTCCACCAGGGCTCCGGGCGTGCTCTGGGGCCAGCAAGTCCCGATCTGGTCCAAGGTCGTGTTGCAGTAGGAGTAGGGACCTAGTGACAGGAGGGAGCGCAGCGGAGCTCAGAAGGATGGCCCAGGAGAGGCGCGGGGTGCCGCTCAGACCTGCTCTAGGAGAGCGCGGGAGAGCGAACCCACGTGTGGCTAGTCCGCTCGCCTCCTGCCTACCCTCGGGGTCCGGGGGCACCCCCCAGCCGTCCAGGAGCAGCTCTTCGGCCAGCGACAGGCTGCAGTTGGCCTCCAGCAGGCTGTGGAGCAGCGCGGCGTCCATTGCGCCCCGGAGCCGCGCGCGGAGGGAGTGGGAGTGCGCGCCCCGCGTGGCTGCGAGGGAGCGGGCGCGACGGGGAGCGGCCAGAGAGCGCCGCGTCCAGGTCCCTGCCCGCCCACCCTGGACCAAGCAGGCAGCTCCGGGGCGCCGCAACCGATCGCGCTCAGCCGCGGAGCCAGGACCTTGGCCAAGACGATCGGCGAAGCTCAAGGAGCTGCGGGGCCGCCCGCTACACCACGGCCAATGACGGCGTCGGGGGCGGGGCTCTGTCTCCTGCCCCGTCGGGCCCGCAGCCCCCGATGCGCTTTCAACCCTACAAGTCGCGAGAATACTGGCGGGGCTGGCTATCTCGGGTGGCCGAATAGCTCATCTGAAGGTCGAGGGTCGCAGGCCCGGGGGCTCCAGGAAACCCACGACTACATCCTATACCCGTAGCCAACCAAAGTTGGGCGGCTCTTGACCAGAAATTTCTTCTCCTGAAGGAGAACATTAGAGCTGGGTAGGGGGGCGACTGGCCAGTCCTGGAGCAGATTTGCGCCCTGGGGAAGGAAGTGGATTGAAGAGGCCCGGGAGGGTAGCAAAGAGGTCACCAGAGAGGGTCTAACAGAGGTGGAGAATACGGATGGAGTAGTAGGCAGCACTCAGCCAGAGCTAGGAACCAGGAACAACATCAGGTTCCACAGTGACAGATTCGCCACCAGCGGTGAGATGGGGACATCTAGGAAGGAATTAATTAAAATTATCTGGAAGACTTGAAGGTCTTAGTGTCCTGGACACCAGATAGAGTGAGTGAGAGATGAAAACATGTCTCTGTTTCTTCTGGATTATGCAGGGCCCTCTGAGGAGGGGAGAAAAAGTCAGTCTTCCTCACCAGTAGGTGTGGAGGAGTGATCACCCCTGTAGAGAATCTGCTGGGCTACCAAGCACTGTTTCCTTGGGGATTAGTTGGACCCAACTTCCTGCGAGTGCTCATGCCCGTGAAGTGGGTGGGCCTATAGCTCACGCCTGTGAAGTGAGTGGTCCTATAGCTCATGCCTGTGAAGTGAGTGGTCCTATAGCTCACACCTGTGAAGCAGGCCTAGGTTAGCATAGGTGTGTCTTGCTCTCAGTCTAGGTTCTGCTTTGTCTCTCCTCTCCACCATGTCGCCCCAGGCAAGAGTTTTCTCCATCAGTGGCATGTTCTCTAGTATCCTCCACAGCCCACAGAGTCTGTGGTTTTAGAGGCTCTAGAACCATTCCCGTGCCCTCCCTGAGCCCTCCATTGGAAACCAGGCGCTGGTGAAGGGCAAAGTCCCCCTGAAGAGGCCAGTGCTGCAGGTGGAGAGAGACAGAGAACAGGCCAGTGTCTCTCTACACTCTTCCTAGCCTCCGTATCCATGTTCCTGTCACTCCCAAGCAGAACGAGTGAGTTCATGAGAGAGTGAGTGAGCAGTGAGACCAGGCGGAGCCCTGGAATCTCACCAGGACCTGCCACTGACAGGAAGACAAGCAGAGCTACCAGATAGATCTATCCTCTGCCTCCTGAATGGACAGTTAGGGCCCTGGCCCAACTCTCGGCAGAGCCTTAGGCCAGAGCATGACTGGCTGGGTCGGTCCTCACAGGGATGCAGTCTCCTTCACTAGTGAAGGATGGCCCGTTACACAGCATCACGGCACAGACAAGGAGGAGACCACACCAAGCTCAAGGGTAACTTTGTTTATCATCAGAGCTCAGAAGACACATACCATTTTAAGGAGGTGGTGGGCACCAGCGACATGCTGCTTTACATGCAGAATTCTGCAGAATAGGAATCGGCCTAGGTGACCTGCATTGCTTAACAGAGTTCCCTCCAGAAAGTGACCAGCTCAGTGTCAGGGCCAAAAGCTACTGTGCACCCTAAATGTGTGAACAACTAAGATCTCTAGGATCCCAGGATATGGTACCATTTCTTCATAATCTCCTATTTACAGGCACAACTTTCCATCATTCAAGATGTAACATAAGGAAACCAATGGACTTCACAGCTCACGTTAATGCTGGAGAATGGGTGGACATAGGGTCCTAGGGCTGCCAGCCAGTCCTATCACAGACCCAAGATAGGCACGAGGGGACGAGTATTTGGAAAGACTCTGTGTCCTAGGCTGGTGAGTCCAGAAACATTGGAGAGTCGGTTTGGGGAAGTGTGTCCAGTGCCAGAGAGTGCCTTGTTGTCATGAGTGGCCTGGGGTGAGGCACGAGACCATCACTGATACCAGCTATGGTGGTGATGAACAGTGCCAAGTCAGCTTAGACACATCTGCTGCACAGCCCCATACATGCTGTCAAATAGGATCACAGAGCACCACAGAGGCACTTTACTGTCACAGACAGTACACTCAGACAAAATTACACATGCTCTCATTTACACCCCCACCACGAAAATGCCAAGAGGGCAACAAGGTTTACAGGTACAACCATTGCTTCTCTGGGGGGCTGTCCTCCATGAGACTGTGCAGACAGGGAATCTATTCAGGGATAGCTAAGGACAAGCAATAAGGTCTTTTGGAAGTTATAGTGAGGTGTGGGGCATCTCTCTTAACCTATGACATTGAGGGATACTCCAGGCCACCCCTCCCACAAGCCTGCCTAAGGAGAGAAGAGGTGATACAGTGTCCTCGTAGATCCAAGTTGTGGGACCAGAAAAGGCCCATAGTGATCACCCCACCACACATATTCAGTGTATGATTGGGCAGTAGGAGACCCAGAGGAGGAAGAGCCAGTTCCCTGTCCCATTCTGCCAGGCTGTATTCATCTCTGGATCAGCTCAGCTGGGCTCCCATTTCCTCCACAAGGCAGATGAAAAGGACCTTTATAGTTATGATATATCATTTTACTTCCATGATTGGGTCCTCATGTCTCCAAGGTGAAGTCTGTGTCTTTGGCATTGTAAAGAAGACACTTTTGATCATCCCCCCCCCATCCCCGCTCTACCCTGTTGCTGGCTGAGATGCCCTTTGGAAGACCCTACTTTCATGAGACCTCTGTGCCTCTGCCCTGCTGTGCCCACCATTTAGAATGCCCTTCAGCTCTGCAGTCCAGTCCAGCCTCTCTCCTCTTCCTTCAAGCATTCACCTGTGGTCTTACCTCTCCTGCCCCAACTGCTCAAAATGCTTCCCTGATACTTCTATTTGTAGAGGCTCATGTAGGTCCCACCAAAGCTCTACCAACCCAAGACTCCATGGTTTCCCCAGAGTCCCCAGCACCTATCAGAATGTTCCAGAGATGGTAGCCATTGCATGGGAAAAAACAAGTTCTTTGGCTTTGGGGCTGGGAAAAACCCAGGGTTCTGTCTCTTTGGCCAGACTTTGTGCCCCCTTGACTAACACTAGTATGCCTCTCTGTGCACACATGAGGGTGTGTGTGTGTGTGTGTGTGTGTGTGTGTGTGTGTGTGCACCTTGGACTGGAAAGTTACCTCGAAGATTACTTGGATGCCTTTGGACCCTTATATTATCTATGAATAGAATAAATAATATGCCTCCCAATAATGCATTTTTCAAATAATATGTAGATGCATGTGTGATGAATAAAATAGAAATATTCCATTAAAAGATTGCTGGAAGTCATAATTGCTCTCCTGACTGTGTGTATTTTTTTTTTCATTTATTTGGACCACGGGGGCGTACAGCCCAATTGGTCATAGTCTTTGATTCATGGTCTCTTGTCATTATCAGCCCACACATGGCCTAACTCTATTTTATAGTCTCTTCTTTTATGGGGGTTTGTGTATAGCAGAAACCGTAATGAGCGGGCCGCCCAATCTGCAACAGATATTACTAGTTTTTCCCGCATTTACCCATGCCTGCCTTCCCAGAGGGAGCATTCTCTTGAACATTACATTTGTCACTCCCTGGCTCGTATTTTTTTTTTTTTTTTCAGTTTTTTGCATGTAAGATTCTCTCAACAATTGTGAGTGTGGTTTTGCTTGGTTTCACACGTTTTAGTCATTGTACATTCTCCTAACTAGTGGGAACAAGATAAGAAACCACTCACATGTGGGGATTAGAGAAGCAATTTCTGCAGCCCGGCAGACATCCTAACAGTTCACATGTCCACCCCAGGGCCGTGGCTAATGAGGGATGATGTGTCCCCACAGTGGCTGCTAGGCAGCGTCACCAGCAACGTGCAGGATGAATATTTAATGACACAAGGAAGCATTCACTCTCAGTCATTAGAGAAAAACAGGTTAGAGAGCTATGGACACAATCACAGCTCATTTCTGGTGAAAAAAAGAAAACAAAATGAGAAAACTCCCAAATCCCAAAAGGCAACAAGGTTCTGTGGACGATGAACTCCTAAGGGACACAAAACACTGTCAAAATCGTTGGGCTGTGAGATCATGAGTTTTTATCTTATGATTCAAAAAGGTCCTCCACCAAATTTTGTATAAATAGTATGGGTGCCTTTTGTCAGCTGATGGAGATCTTAAAAATTAAGCAGGGGAAGGGGACTGGTGTCAAAGAGGAGGACCTTGTCCCTGAGCTCAGGTTGGAGGTGGGCCATCCGTGCTACCTTTTCAAATATCGAGGTGGGCGAGGAGGGCAGGTTTGTCTTTGAATAGCAGTGTTGCCTCAGATGGCAAAGTGCAAGAAGAGATGACACTTCTGAAGTAAGGAACCTCTGGTCCTGTCTATGTCTGCTAGACATGGCCCATGCTGTCTGTCCCCACTGCCAAAGTGTGCCTCTCACATAGACTTAAACCTCATTTCTAATAGGTGAAGAAACAGAGGCATAGACTGAGTGGGGCCCCTCCAAATTCATGTGCTGAAATCTGAAGTCCCAGGACCTCGGAATGTGGCCTTCACTGGATCTGGGGTCTTTAAAGAGGTGATTCAAATAATATGAATGCAATTCGGCCGGTTGGCCCAGTCCAATACGATGAGTGACCTTCTAGGAAGAGGAGGTGGGACAGAGTCTCTCAGAGGGAAGACTTTGTGAGGACAGGAAAAGTCTGCAAGCCAGAGAGAGAGAGAGAGGCCTTGGAATAACCAACCCATGCCACCGCTTGGCCATGCCCTTCCAGACTCCAGAACAGGGAGAAAATAGGTTAGAATCCATCAAACCACCCCGTGCAGTGCTCGCCACAGCAGTCCAGGAAACTCATATAGACAGGTGACTTGCCCAAAGCCCCACAGCTGCTGGATGGAGAAGCTGGGACAAGAGTGGCCTGTGCCTCTGAGAGCTGAGTTCTGAACAGCCCCACAGTAGAGATGTAGGTAATAGGATTTAACTCTTTGCTACCTGCTTCAGGTTGTGTTTGGATGTCCAGGGCTGGCTAGCACTCTTGTCCTCTTGAGCCCTGACAGAGGCTCTGAGCCACAAAGCGCCCTCCCCTTACCCAGCCCTCGCTGTCCTGGAACTCACTCTGTAGACCAGGCTGGCCTTGAACTCACAGAGATCCGCCTGCCTCTGCCTCCTGAGTGCTGGGATTAAAGGCGTGCCCCACCACTGCCTGGGTTAGCCATCCCTCTTTCCCTGCTGTTTCTGTGGACCAGCCCTTGGAAGTCAGGAGAGGGGGGTGGGGCCCTGGAGATATCTCCCTAGAGCCCTCCACTCAGCATTCTTCGGCACTTCCCCTGACAGTGTGAATCAGCTTCAGGAAGCCTCGGAGGGTCAGACCCCAGAGCCTGGCTGCTGTTTCACAGGGCCATACTAGGGTGAAGCCTGTAGCCACGGCAACCAGAGATGTTTTTACACCTTCTGCTGGTCTTGCCTTTGGACTGAGTTTGAAAGCAGAAGGGTCATCCTCTCCTTGGGCTTCCGAACACACCAGTCTAGCCAAGTTTTTTAGGTGCCCATGCAGGGACAGTGAGCAAGAAGAGGCAGTCTAGCCCAAATCTTGTCATTGATAAAGAGCCTGAGGCTCAGATGGGGAAGGATACTATGCAAAGACCGCGATGAAGACACCAAGCCAGGCCTCCATGTGCTACCTGAACTTCCTTGCTCAAGCTCCAGGGCTCCCCTCAGCTTCCAGGACTACTGCAGGATGGGGTGGGGGTTGGAAAGCGTGCATACCTGAAAGATTGATGAGCATCGTGGTCCTGTGGCAGTGCTGCTCCAAAAGGGCCCACAGGGGCTGGTCCTGGGACACCTGGCCTGGTCTGGCCCCCTAGGAGAGCAGAGGTGAGGGTTACTGTCCCGGTCTGGCTGGCCACTGACAGCATACGTCTGCTCCCACCCTGGAGAGGGACAGCTGAACAGGGAGGTGCTCAAGCCCCCTTGGAAAGCAGCGCTCCTGCCTCCCCTGTTGCCCCACAAAGGCTGTGATCTGGGAAGGGACACCTTTGAGGCATGAGTCCACTCCTTCCCTCAGCCCCAAAGCTGGTTCCTTCCCCACTGGATGAAATACACCAAGGCTAGTGCCCTGCTCTCTATCACCAAACCCCCCAGAAAATACTTCCAGATGACCTCCTGTGTGTTAGGCCCTGTGATGACCTTAGGTGTCTCAGCCAAGGTGGACATACCCTACGCTTATAGAGAGAACAGAGGTGGGAAAGGCAGGCTGCAGTTTAGCTTTTCTTCCCCAGATAGATGGGAGAGACATAAAGGGCTTTAGGTTAATACATGGGAGAGACAACTAAGCAGGTCCTGGAGGGCTTCCTGCAAGAGGAGGAGTCGGATGCTAGTGGAAGGAAGAGCAGGTAAGAGGAAGGACTACAGTGCCAGCTCAGACACCCATCAGGGAGCAGATGTGACAGCGGAAATCCAACCCAGAAGACAAAGCCATCTAGGATCCCATCTTCCAGGAAAGTGTTCAGAGTGATTGCTGGGCACTGTGGAGAAAGCAGATGGGAGCATGTCTGCTCTGGATGAGAGCATTTTCTGGTGAGAATGATGGATCAGTGACCAGCTTTACTGAGGGAAGCTAGGGTAGCAGCATGGAAGAGAACATGATGAAGTGGGTTTTGAAATGTGAATAGGAGTTTGCTCAGCCGATAAGAGTCCCTGCCTAAGTGGAGAGCACAGCATGAGCAAAGGCAGAGGCAGAAAAAAAAAATGGCATCAGCCTGGATTAGAGCAAAGCACTCTAAAATCCTAACCCTGGCCTCCAGCTCCTCCCGAGACCACACTTCTCTTACTCTGCAACTAGCATGCAAGTGAGTGTGTGTGTGTGTGTGTGTGTGTGTGTGTGTGTGTGTGTGTGTGTGTATGCACACGTGCGCTTTTGGGTTCCTCCCAGCCCTGTCACTTTTGATTCCGAGGCTGCAGAAGGCATTGTTCCCTTAACAAGCAGCTGTCTTTCTCTTGCTTGTCAGGGTTTCTTTCCTGGACAGCTGGGCACATGTTTGCCCCAGGATGTCCCCACAGGCTGAAGCCCCCAGACATCACATTTAGTTGACTTCCTGGACTGGGGCTGAAGACTGAGCATTTGGTCTCCCCATGCTGGCTTGGAGCTGCTGGTTAGTAATCCCACCACTCAGATGGCAAGCTTGTGCCCACATAGCTCACTGGAACCTCGCTGATAGCCCTGGGTGCCCAGAGAAATCTGGGGCAGGGCAAGGGGTGAGGGTGTGTGTGTGTGTGTGTGTGTGTGTGTGTGTGTGTGTGCGCGCGCGCGTGCTAGCATCTATCTAGATCTTTCTGGAGGGTCAGGCTCCCAGGGAGCCCCAGGCTGCAGAGGCAATTGAAGTCTAGAGGCTTGTACCCTGTCTAGCCAGGCTGTGCACCTCAGATGCCATCTCTATTTCTCAGAGACCCCACCACAGCTTCTGTGGGCCCAGGTGTCTCCTCCTGCCACCTGCTCTGAGCCCACAGGTGTGAGGGCGATGTTCTCAGGACTCAGGTGATGTGGGCTTAACCTTGTCTCAGATGTCTGGTCTTAGACTGTGCCAGGTCTCTCGCTGAGCATTGCTGAGGGTGGGCACAGGGGCACTGTGCTCAGCGTAGGGGCACATTGCTCCACCTTGGGCAAGAAGAAGAGCTAGCCAGAGTGAGCTTTGAAATCTTCCCACACCTTGGCTCTGTCTCTCCTAACTCCTTCTTGTGGGTCCAAAAGCTGGCATAGTCAAGAACGCTCTCTCTCTCTCTCTCTCTCTCTCTCTCTCTCTCTCTCTCTCTCTCTCTCTCTCTCTTTTCAGGGTCTGCTTGATTACGTTTGACTCAGTTCAAGCCCATAGCACATCCTGCAGGTGCCTATTTTGAGCAGAATCCCTGGTGCCAGTTGAGATTGTGAATGAATAGGGAAAGGGTAGCATTGTGGGTAGTATGAATGGAGCTTCAGACATCCCCACATTCAGTCTTCTAGGGGATATTGCTGCTGTACTGTGTGGCCTTGGCAAAGATACCAAGCCTCTCCGGGCCTTAGTCTTCTCATCTCTTCAATGGACAAGCTCCTGAAGACATGACCTCCACCTCCTTCACCAGGCTGAGCCTTAGTAGTGCATAGTGAATGGTTGTCAAGACATCTGAGGCTCTGGGAAGCCTGGACTGAAAACTGAATCCAAAGGGGAGATGAGTGGGGAAGTATCCGGATGAACAGTAAGAAAATGAATGATTCCATGAAGCAAATGAACAAAGGCTCAAGACAGCCAGCAAAACCTGGTTAGGGGCGTTGCTGGGGGATGGGAGGACATAGACCAGCAGAACCTGGTTAGGGGCGTTGCTGGGGGATGGGAAGACATAGACCAGCAGAACCTGGTTAGAGATGCTGTTGGGGGACAAGAGGACCTAGACCAGCAGAGCCTGGTTAGGGATGCTGTTGGGGGATGGGAGGACATAGACCAGCAGAACCTGGTTGGGGATGCTGTTGGGGGATGGGAGGACATAGACCAGCAGAACCTGGTTAAGGGTGCTGTTGGGGGATGAGAGGAGGACACAGGCCAGCAGAACTTGTTTTGGGGGGGCTGCTGAGGGAGCAGGAGGCAGTGGGAGGTAGACACTTTTCTGTGTAGTCCTTGCTGTGTGCTGGCCTCCGCTCTAAACGCAGCCCAGGAGACAGCTCATTTGCTCCTTGTCACAGCTTCTGAAGGAGCTGTGAATAACCCCACTTCACAGAAGCCAAGGCCACACAGCAGGTAAGAGCCCAGGGCGAGATCCCAGCCCAGACCACCTGAGGAGCTACGTGTGCCTGGTCTTATTACTCACAGGAAGAGTGGTCCTATAGAAGGATGTAACTTGAGATGGACAGAGGCCAATAGGACACGAGCCCAAATGTGGTACTCAGTTGCCCCACAAGTAAGAAGACCCTCGCTGGCCACATAAGAGCAGAGTGGAAGGGAGGGAAACCTTACAGAGAGCTGAGTGGACAGGAGGCAGGTGCAGCCTGCTCGGGTCAGAGTGCCAAGTGGGGAGGTGAAAAATTTGCATTGTGATATTGGGATATGGAATAGAGCCTCTTTTGGCCTTGATCCCTGGTCCACTGTGACATGGAGCTCCTGAAGCCTGAAGGCCCCATGCTGGTCAATCAGCATCTGGAACAGATGTTTTCCTGAGGGCTTGAGCTGTTCTAGTCCAGTAGGGGACTCAAAGACTGGTTACAGGGCCCGGGTTGCCCACAGGCTCTCTGAAGTCTGAGAGCCTGGATCCATGCAACTGTTATTTGAGAGGTCCAGCTAAGTCCTCAGGGAAGATGCTGTACCACCTCCACAGAGGCAATGTCAGAGAAGAATGGAATTGCAGAGGCCCAGGGGGACTCCAGGGAACTAGGGACCTGCTTGGTGTGCAGAGAACAGCCTTTGTTTTCTTTGGCCATCAGCCTCCATTCCGACTGGCCAGCTTTGACTTCTACACTACTCTTGGCTAGCCTGGGACCAGATTGTTGCCTTCACCCTCACCTCTACCACAGGAGTCCCACTGCAGGTCAGGGTCCACATCTATACCCAAAGTTCCTAATCGTGGCTGCCTGGTACATAGCAAGTGCTCAACAAATGTTTGCTGATTGACTGAGTGACTGGATGGATGGATGGATGGATGGATGGATGGATGGATGGATGAGGTCTGTTACCTGGGCTAGTTAGGGTCAATGCCATGCCCAGTTCTGGGAGCTTGAGCTCTGAGCTTTTGCTGTTTCTCAGGTTGCCTTTGCTTTGAAGTTTCCTCAGAGGTTAGGCTGTGGGGCCCATTTCCTGTCTCTAGGATGTGCCCTCATTGAGGAAGACAGCAGAGGCCCTGACAGGGAAGAAGGCAAGAGACCAGAGCCAAGCCTCCAGCTGTTCTTCCTCTACCTGGACCCTATCCAAGCAGAGCTTGTGCTCCAGGGGCCACTGCACAGGAGCCAGGGGGTCTGGCTGGACCTACTCCTCCTCCTGGGTCTGGTGACACGTTCCCTCTAAATTTAGGCCTCTGCCTAAGCCTGGCAGATTTATGGACCTCGAGTCTTGGGCCTGCAACCGGGAATCAGCCCCTCCCTGCCTCTTCTCGCTGCTGTCCAAGGTCAGGGAAGGAACCAGGGAGGGAGAGCTCCTCCCACTATCTGGCTCATTCAGTGTGTCCATTGAACTGTGCTCAGAGAGGCAGTCAGGAAGAGAAGAGGGAAAGGAGGAAGGGGAGGGGACAGGGAGGGAGGAAAGCGGAGTGGGGAGGAAGGAGGGAAGGGAGGGGAGACTAGGAAGAAGGGGAGAAGACAGGGTAGGGAATAAGTGAGAGAGAAGAATGAGGAGAGGGGGGAGGACAAAGAGGAAGAGGGAGGAAGAGAATGGGAAGGGACCAGAAGAGAAGGATGAGTCTGGGTCCTATTGGGATTCAGGGGAGGCAGTAATAGAGCTATACTTCCCTCAGATGAATGTGGGACTAGACAGTTTATGGTGAGGCCACCACTTTCTAGAGCATTGGGGTCAACAACCTTAATGAGAGACTCTCAATGCTCAAATGTAACTCACAGGGTTTGGGACCTCAAGGGAGGCCTCTGGTGGTCTTCTCACCCCTGCATTTTGGCCAGTGGGCCCCTTGGTGAGTCCCTCTTCCTAAGATGTCTTGATGTCTCCTTTCAAGTTCCAAATCACCTGCCAGGCACTGGGAGGGACTCTGGCCTTCTCATTCTGCTCTTCTCTCTGAGAGCTGGTGAAGTTTTTTTTTTTTTTTTTTCCATTCCATCCCTCTTTCTCACCTGGGATCCAGAAGCCGTGGGGGTAGAAAGGAGGAGTTCCTTGCTGCCTTGTGGAGGGAGCTGGCCAGCAGGAGGCCTTAGGGCAGGTCACTTGGTTTAAGAGCACTCTCCTTATCTGTCAACTATCTAGTGTCCACTTGGCCTGATAGTTACCTTCTGACCTATGACTTCTGTCCGAATGTCATAAAAATAGCTTGACATTAAAATTAAGGTTTTGTTAAGGCAACAGGGTCAACAGCATATTTAGGATTCTGACCCTGCCCTTCACCAGAGCAGTGACCCTGAGCCCTGACCTCCCTCTTCAACTGACAGATGGAGATAGGAGGGTCTTAGGTCTGGGTTCCCTGTGTTGTCTTGGAACTTCAAGCAGGGAAGCACAGGGCACCTAGCTGGAGCCCCACATGTTCTGCACAGGCCCGCTGCACAGAAAAACCAGCAAAATCGGGATGTGGGGCAGGCCATCCTTCCCACCCCTATAGATCTAAGATGCCATCTTCAGAAGTTAGCATTTTGGATAGTCACTCCAGACACACTGTTTCCGACCAGACGAAGTACATGAAGAGGCTGCTGAACTCTGCTGTCAATCTACAGCAGCCAATTCAGGGCTGCCAAGTTCTGCAGAACTCAGTAGGCAGTGCCCACAGACAAATTACTTCAGGAAAAAAAAATTACTTAAACACCGGCAAAATGGCCAAACCAAAGAGACTAAATTAGCTGATTAGGTTAGAAAACACTCAGAAGGGAGTTGAATTTTTGGTGGAAAGTCATTAGATGACAGAGCTTCTGGGAAATGGCCTTGGGTATGCTGTATTCTTGGCAAGGGGTAGTGTAGGGGGAGATGCAGAATGGTGGGTATGAACTCCGTTTTGGAAGAGGATGGAGTGAGTTATAAGGTCCAGTTTTCTACAGCTGTTTGGACACAGCCTGGCATCTCTGTGTCTCCTTCCTTTGCTGGGCCTTCTCTGGACAAAAACCAGCACCTGGCTCAAGAGAAACCATCTCTGTCCCCAGTGAGGGGCTGGAACTGGCTGAGAGGGGCTGGACTCCTGGGCCTTCGCAGAGGTTAGATGGGAGATACGGCAGCTAGGGTTTCCTTATTTGACATGCTTAGGACTGCAAATGTCTCAGACTTTGGAAATTTCCCAGAGTTTGGAATATTTATATGGACTTCACTGGTTGAACATCCATAATCCCCAAATTTGAAATCCCAATTATAAAATTTACTTTAAAAGTTTGGGATTTTGGAGCACTTCATCTAGTATGCTTGCCCTGCCTGAACCACCAGTCTTCAGACCAGCACAGGACCTGGCATGCACTATTTCTCTGAGGTCCCCAGAGGCCCTCAGAGGCCCTCGAGGATAAGTTGGAAGCCCTAGTTCAAGACTGGCTATATCCTCCAGGCTCTGGAAGAGTGGAGAGGGAGAGGGATATTCTCCCTTCTCTATGTTGACCCCTCTCCTGTAAATCAGACCCATCCCACTTCTGTTTAGAGGTCTCCCTGTGCACTTGGGATGTAGATCTCTTCTGTAGGCAAAGCCCCTAGGTCTGGCTCCTGATAGCCTCCCCCAGCCCTCCTTTCATAGCCACCCCAGGCTGCTGATCAGCCTCGCCTCCTCCCACCAGACTTCTCTACTTCCCGCCAGGGTCTCTCACACCTTTTCTCTCGTTCTGCAGACCCAATTTACAAAGGTTATAAATACACACTATTTCTTTGCTGTTCTCCCTGCCAGGGCCCTTTCCGGCTGTGAGCACACCAGAACAGAAGCCCAGGGTGGGCTTCCACAGCTGCAGCCTTGGTCTGTGGGTACTTGTTAAGTCCAGATTGGATAAGTGAGAGAGCTTCGAGCTACATTCTTCCTGCTGCTTTTTCCCCACACTGCTGCCTCACTCTCAAGTTCGCATTTCCCTGGGGGCTGAAATCTCAGAATAGTTGGCCAAGGACCCAGAAATCAATCCTATTACCGAGAAGGCCTGGGGCAAGGAAGGGGCTTGGGGGTTAGAAAGACCAGGGTGTATTTATGCTCCATCTGCTGGTGTGTTGAGTAACTGTGGCAAGGAACTAATTTCTGTCTCAGTCTGGGGACCTTAGCAAAGGTGGAGGAAGGTGTAGGCTGGTCCTATGGGATGTTGAATATCATGGCCCATACCTCTGTCTGGTACACACCTCTTGGCCCTGGCCAGGCCTCAGGGAGGACAGAGCCCTGATGTCCTCACACCTGACACCCACACCTAGAATTTTCTCCACACAGGCACAGTGGCTGGAGGCTTGACTTGTATCTTCTTTGTTATTCTTTAGGATAACCCTACTCAGGAAGCATCTTCATTTTCCTGATGAGGAAACTCAGGCTGAGTAAGTTTGAGGAGCCTGCCCAGGGTCGTAAAAGCCATACAGCCTCAGAGAGCCGACACTAGGTGTCCATGGAATGATGGTCTAATGTATCAGTCCTGGCACACCTGGGAATACTGAGGTCCAAGATGCTGTCCCTGAAGCTACTCCAGGGCATGCAGGACTTCTAGCTTGGGTCTGTCTCGTGGGGTCACTTGAATATAGTTTTTCATGAGAAGGGTGGCCTCAGGAAGGTCACCTTGCTCTCTGAGCCTCAGTTTCCCCATATGTAAAATGAGAAGACAGTTGGAGATAGATGGATTGCTTCTGCACCTGTTTCTGGGAGCCACTCCACTTCCTCAGCTCTTTCTTCTTAGCTGCCCTCCATCCTTCACACCAGCTCCTCAGACAGCAGGTTTTCTCCTGGCCCTCTTGCCCATGGCTCATTTGGTACTGAGTGGGGGTTAGCGGAGGTGAGGGTAGGCAGCAGTGAGTGGGGGTGGCTCTCTGGTGATTTGCTGGAGGAAGAGTGGAGAAGAGATCTGGGGATCATCAGAATCGGTGGAAGGGGCTGTCGGGGAGGGGAGGCTGGGCAGCAGAGAGAGAATTGCTAACCAGGAAGGACTGGTTCTACACTCCACGCTGTCGTCTCAGAGCCCCATGCTCATGCACACAGGACTTCCTTTCCCGTCCTAACTGATGTCACTCTCCTTGTTCCTTTTCCTGACCCCTCTGGGTATGAGACTCCATCTCATTTTCAGAGACATAGTTCCTCAGTGCTAGCCAGCCACCAAATCTTGAGGCTCCCTTCTTGCCCTCTGTCACAGAGCTGGGAGCTCCCATTCTGATGCCCCCAGCACACCCACTCAGCCACTTACCTGGAGAAGTGGGAGTAGGCAAAGCAGGCAGAGGAGCTGTGCACTGGGAAGACAGCCTGGAGCCCCCATGGGACACCAGATACTGCTGCTAGGGGATCGGGACCAGAAGAGGCTGCTTCCCGAAGGAGGTCTGCCTGGTCCCTCCCCCAGGCCTGTCCTGCCTTGCCCGACCTACGGGCCAAGGTAAAGTCCTGGGCACCAGGGCATTCTTCACCCGCCTCCCCCAGGGTAGCAGTGACACCACCCCACAGCCAGCCACCTCCAAGTTATTTATAGCTGGCTCTGGGCAGCAACTTCTGCAGGCGGCCTGGGGACAAACTCCAGTTCCCAGAGCAGGGCTTAATGTGCATGGTCTTCCCACCAGCATTGCCAGGGTTGAAGCTTCTCAGAGCCAAGAGCCAGGAATAGAGAGGCAGGGTGGCCCTAAGGATTCATGGGGGCTTCCTAAGACCATCTGGACCAGCAATCCCTACTGGTTTGAGAGGTCCCAATTACCCAGGGAGCTTCAAACTGGTCCATAAGCCTACAGGAGCATGGAGGTCGCATGTTGGTGTAGCATATACAGGAAAGGGCTGGACAAGGGGATAAGAGTGTGATCCAAGCACAGCACAGTTTTTCTGTACATTTGAACTTATAGCAAAACAAAAATGCTTGAAAACAAAAACACCCGAAGCAGTGAGAGCAAGTTGGGGAGGGGAGCTCCTGGGCATTTGGATCTCAGAGATTGGGATAGGGATCCAGAGCTCTAGAACCAGGTAGAGTTGAGCATCCCTGCTCTCATTGGTGACAGGTGCAGATCTGTCTGGGAAGCACAGGCCATGTTCCTGGCAAGTAGGCCTTTTGTGCATGGGTTAAAAGCTTAAGCAGTGGTTGTCCTCAGACTCTGAGGGGAAGGCATTCCAGGAATGTGATTAAGAGGTAGGCACAGGCTTTTCCCAGCCATCCAGTAGAGACTGTGGAGAACTCAGCCTGGTTCAAGACACTCAGACACTCCATGTGTCTGTCCTTTGGTCTTTCTGCCCAGTCTGTTCCTGCAGGACCTCTGCTCCATCTCTCTGGGCAGGTTTCTCTCCTGCTCCCTCCCTGAAATCTCAGGGCCTCAGTGGAAACTGCCACTGCTCACCCGTTGGGACTGTTCTCCGATTTCCCTGCTTGGATGAGTGTGGCCTTCCCTTCCCGCTTCCTCTTCCCCCTTCCCTCTCTTTTGACACAAAACTTGACCCCATGGTTGGTGCAAGGGAATCTTCTTGGGAAAAGCTGAGGAAGAATAGACCAGATTTCTTCTTCCTTTTGGAGATGACAGGGGTAGGGGAGGCAACTTCCTTCCCAAACCCTGGACAGGAAGTGGCTTTACTAGACTCAGGTAAATGGCCTTCATCAGAGAGGGCTCTTGTAGGAAGTAAAGGCTCAACACAACCTGGGGTGGTAGCCTCTGAGAGAGTTGACTGGGCCAGCAGGAGAGTGTGTAGTTTTGTTGAGCCCACTTTGTGGAGCATGCCTGGGACATGTGAGTGCCAAGATCGAAGAGAGTGTCCTCAGGACAAACATCACAACCTATAGGGTAAGGGAAGGGAAGGGAAAGAGAAGGGGAGGGGAAGGAAAAGGGAAGAGAGAGGGGCTTATCGAAGGGGTGGGGCAGAAAAATAGGGGAGAGAGAGGGATGGGATTGCAGGAGCTCTGGGCAGTTCGGGTGTGTGTTTGGGACTTCCTGGGACAGGAGTTACTGGCACACTTTGACGGACTTAAGGATAGTGGAAAAGGGGAGACCTTCAGTCATTTGGAGGAATCAGGGTGAGCTGTAGGCAGGAGCTGGGCCGGGGCAGGATGCTAGAGCATGGCCAGAGTTTAGCTGGGATAGGGTGGTGTGGCCCGGAGTGGGAGGCAGGCTGGTGTTGTGACACTCAGCACACATTCCTTCCTGGTAGCTTTGCCTTGGTCACATGGCTGCTATAGCACGAGGCCACGGGCTGGGTGGCTCATCAGCAGATGGGCTTTCATGGCTCCGAGGCTGGGGAATCTGAGATGTGGGTGCCATTGTTGTCAGTCCCAATGAGGGTCTTCTTGACTTGTAAATGGCTGCCTTCTTGTATCTTCTCTTCTCATAAGAGAAAGAGTGCTGTGCTCTCTTGGGGCCACATCCTCACAATTTCATCTAACCTGAAAACCTCTCAAAGGTCCCACTTCAAAGACATTTGGAGTAGGATAAATCCATGAGGGTCGGGGGGGGAGGGCGGTATATACATTCAGTCCTTAGCAGTGTCGCTGTCTTGGCTTTCCTGAGTTTCCAAATACATGTCCACACCCAGTCTGGATCCCTGTTGGAAGAACTGCCTTCAAAAAAGTAGATTTCCTTTTTTTTAACCAGTTAGAATCCTCAAGTATCCAGCAGCGCGTCTCCTTCCAGCCTCCAGGGCAGCCCTAGCGTCACTAGCAAGAGTCCCTTTGCCTGGAGGAATTATTGACTCTCGAGAGCTCCCCACGGGACCAGGCTGGAGCTTTGCCTAAGATCTTTCTGTTGGCTGTCCTGCATCACCCCTCTCGTTTTTTATTGCTTCTTTTATTCTTTTAAAGTTATAATACAATTACATCATTTCTCCTTTCCCCCTCCAAACTCTACCACATTCCTCATCTTGGTCTCTTTCAAAATCATGGCCTCTTTTCCATTAACTGTTGTTACATACATATATGTATATACATATATAATCTTAAATACGTAAGTACAACCTGCTCCGTCTGTGTAATGTTATTTTTATGTATATGTCTTCAGGGCTGACCATTGTGTATCGCACAGCCAATTGGTGTCTAGGGAAGATGATTTCTCCTGCTCTCAGCATTCCTTAGTTGCCTGCAGTTCTTTGTGTGGGGTTGAAGCCTCCTGGTTCTTCCCTCATCCACTTAGTATGTCTTTTGTTGTTGTCCATGTTCAGCTCTGGTTTAGGCAGTCAGGTTGGTGAGACTTTGTGGGTGTAACTTACAACATTAATAGGAGACACAGTCTCACAGCAAACTCCCTGATCCACTGGCTCTTACAATCTTTCGGCTCCCTAGCCCACAATGTTCCCTGAGCCTTGGGTGTAGGTGTTGATTTGTAGATGTATCTGTTGGGACTGGGCTCCAAAACTCTGCATTTTGATTGGTTGTGGTTTTCTGTAACGGTCTCTGTCTTAGTCAGGGTTTCTGTTGCTGCAGTGAAACACCAAGACCAAAAAGCAAGTTGGGGAGGAAAGGGTTTATTTGGCTTACACTTCCACATCATAGTCCATCATTGGAGGAAGTCAGAACAGTAACTCAAGCAGGGCAGGAACCTAGAGGCAGGAGCTAATGCAGAGGCCATAGAAGGGTGCTGCTTACTAGCTTGCTAACCATGGCTTGCTCAGCCTGCTTTCTTATAGAACCCAGGACCACCAGCTTAGGGATGGCACCACCCTCCATGGGCTGGGTCCTACTCCATTGATCACTAATTGAAAAAAATGCCTTGCAACTGGATCTCATGGAGGCATTTCCTCAACTGAGGCTCCTTCAAATGTGATGACTAGCTTGTGTCAAGTTGACACACAAAACTAACACGCAGTTTCTGTCTGTTGCAAAGAGAAGTTTCCTTGATGAGGGGTGAAGGCTACACTTATCTTTGGGTATAAGGACAAATATTTAGAATGTAGTTAGGGATTATGCTGGTTATGTAAAGTGGTGGTTGTAGGTTCACCTTCAAGATCCATGACTCCACTAGCCCTGGGCAGTTGGCTAGATTTCCAGTATGAGGCATGGTTTCCCTCTTGTTGAGCAGACCTAATTAGAGAGATGTTGGTTATCGCCCAGGTATGTGTACCACCACTGCATCCTTAGGATTATTGTGCCATGCTTGTTGTTGATGTGGTTCACAGGTGTCACAGTTGAGTAGGACCATTGGTTGCTTCTGGAAACTTGCACGGCACCTTCTTGTTTCATGAAATCTAGTCCTCGGGGAGGAGGCTTTTCGGTCACTTCTAGCTCAGGGGCCTCTGGGCCCTGTGTCTGAAGTGATGGTGTCTTCAGCAATAGGGGCACACCTTCCACCTTTGAAGGGCAACCAAGGACAATAACAGCCTGTAATGTTTGGGGAGTCTCTTGCACAACTCTGACCAACATCAGTAGAGGGCTTCTCATGCCTGGTGTTAGAGTTTTGTGACATGGTCATTGGCTCTAGAGGAAGAAATTTAAGTTAAACTCTGTATGTGTATTTATAAACTGACTTAATGAGTATTAACAGGTATTTTTAAGTAGATAGTTGAGTCCTTATGGCTTTTTCAGATATCCTTACTGTTATTCTACTCTCCTTTATTCTTCTTCTGTATTGATCTCCCTCCCTCTCTCTAATTAGAGTTCACTCATCTTTCCCATTTCCTCCATCAGGTAGGTTACTTCTACCCTGCTATTCTTCTTTCTATCCCCCCCCCTCATGCCAGCACTGATCTCTTTTTATTTTCCTGGTTTCTGCAGTTACTCTAGGATATGTACTTACATATGAAAATTTAAAGCTAGGACCCTTACATGAAATAGAACATGTAACATTTGTGTTTATGGGTCTAGGTTATCTCAATAGGATCCTTTCTCATTCCTTCCATTTACCTGTAAGGGTTATGATTTAATTTTTCTTTTCAGCTAAATAATATCCTGTAGTGTATATGTGCCACATTTTCACTATCAATTCATTGGTTGAAGGACACTTCTGTTGCTTCCACTTTCTATAGTGAGGTGAACGGGAAAGCCACTACACTACGGAAACAAAGCTCCATTTCCCAGCTATTGTGAACAGAACAGCAATGAACATGACTGAGCAAGTGTCTGTGGAGGAGGGTGCTGAGTCCTTTGAGCATATGCTAAGGAGTGGTACAGCTTTTAACTTTTTGAGAATTCTCTACACTGATTTCCATAGAGGCCTTCCCGGCTTGCAATCCCCCCAGCAGTGAATGGGGAGCTTCCCTTACCCCACATCCTCTCCAGCATTTGTTGTGAATTGTTTTGTTGATCTTTATCATTCTGACTGGGGTGAGATGAAATCTCAAAGTTGCTTTGACTTTTATTTCTCTAATTGCTTAGGATGATGAATATGTTCTAAACTATTTCCTAGCCAATTTTTCCTCCTCATCCTCGTTCTCCTCCTCCTTCTCCTTCTTCTCCTCTTTGTCTTCCTTCTCCTCCTTCTCCTCTCCCCCCTCCTCCTCTGAGAACTATCTGTGTATTCAGGTCTCAGGTCCAGTTTTTTAGTAGGTCATTTGTTTTTTCTACTCTTTTGTTTCTTGAGTTCTTTGTAGATTCTGGATATTAATCCTGTCAGTTGCATGGGTGGCAAAGATAAGATCCTGTCCTGTGGGCTTCCCCTTTACCTGGTTGATTGTTTCTTTAATGGTGCAGAAATGTTTGAATTTTATGAATTTTTGTCCTCTTATGTCCTTAATTCTTGGGAAATGGAGTCCTATTCAGAAAGCCCTTTCCCACACCTGTATCCTGGAGGGCACTGCCTGAGATTTCTCCCAGCAGTTTCAGTGTTTCGGGTTTAGGTCTTCAATCCAGCTGGAGTTGGTTTCTGTGCAGGGTGATAGACACAGGTCTAATTTCATTCTTTGGCATGTAGACATGCATTTTCCCAGCACTATTTGTTGAAGATGTGTTCTTTTCTCCAGCATATGCTTCTGACGTCTTTGTCAAATATTAAAATCAGAATTTACATGTACTTGTGTTTGGGTCTTTAATTATGTTCCACTGGTCTGTGTGTCTGTGTTTGTGTTTATAGCATACTGTTTTTATTACTATGGATCTATAATACTTCTTAAGATCTGGAACGGTAATCCTTCCAGCATTGCCCTTTTTGCACAGGACTTTTTTTTCAATTTACTATTTGGGGGCCTTTTGTGGTTTCCTATGAATTTTAGGATAGTTTTCCCCCCTATTTCTCTGAAGAATGAGATGGAGGTTCTGATTGGGATTACATTGAGTCTATAAATAGATTTTGGTAAAATAGTCATTTTCACAATGTTAATTCTACCAATTCTTGAGCATGGAATGTCTTTTCATTCTCTAGTGTCTTTCTATATTCTTTCTTCAGAGTCTTACTTATTTTTATTTTAAAAAATATTTTATTTTAAACAAAATCAAATATGATAAAATGAAACAAAACCCGAAGTTGGACAAGACAAGCCAAAAGAAAAATGAAAGAACCCCCGGAGAAAGCACAGAATCAGAGACCCACTTGTTCTCACATTCAGGAGTCTCATAAAAACACTAAACTGAAAGCTATAGTGTATGTGCAGAGGACCTGGCGCAGACCCGTGTAGGCTGTGATTGCTGCTGCTTCAGTCTCTGTGAGTTCACATGAGCTCGGCTCAGTTGTTTTAGAGCGCCTGGCTTTCTTGGTGTCCTTTGTCCCCTCTGTCTCCCCCACTCCTTCTGCCCCCTCTTCTGTGGGATTCTCTGAACTATGAGGGAAGGGATTTGATGGAGACATCTCATTTAGAGCTGTGTGTTCTGAGGTCTCTCTCTGTGTGTCATGTATTGCTGTGGGTCTCTGTATTTGTTCCCATCTGCTGCAAGAGGAAGCCTCTCTCTTCAGAGGTTTAAAGTTTTCCCTGTAGAGGTCCTTCACTTCCCTAGTTAGGTTTCTTCCTAGATATTTAATTTCTTTGAGGGAATTGTGAGCAGTCACCCCTCTCTGAGCTCTTTCTTGGGGTACTTCCATTACATATCATTGTACAGGGATGCTTATGGCTTGTCCTGGAGAATCTGTATGGTCAGAGAGCAGAGATACCTGAATTCGACCTTCTGGGTATAATATGCTAAAAAGAAGCAAGTTATAGCAATAGCAAACAAACCACCGTGTGCCTCCTAGGTTCACATGACTAGTCTTCGCCACCTTTTCTCAACTTCCTTCACAAAGCAAAGCAACAGAAAGAACTAGACTGAAGGAGGAGGGGTGGAGAGTTGGCGTCCATGCTCTAGAGAGAAAGTATTAGAATAGGGGACAGAACTGAAGTCACATATAAGGAGCAAAGAGGGGTTATAGAGAGACACCCATGATCAGTGCATGTGAGCAATGATCGTCACTAACCCTCATTGTTTCAAAGACTCCCTGATACTCACTAGCTCACATTGGGAGGACTTGGGGAACCAGGAAGAGGCACTACACTGAGTTCATCGCGGAGGATACAGAGTTGGGAGAGGTCAGCAGAGGCAGGAAGTAGGAAGCTGGACTCAACATTGTTGTCCCAGAATGGTACCTTCCTGGGAGTACTCTACCACAACTCTTTCCTCGTGGTTATTCTTTGTTGTTGTTGTTGTTGTTGTTGTTGTTGTTGTTGTTTGAGACTGAGTTTCTGTATGTAACAACCCTGGCTGTCCTAGAACTAACTCTGTAGATCAGGCTGGCCTTGAACTCACAGAGATCCACCTGCCTCTGCCTCCCAAGTTCTGGGATTAAAGGCGTGCGCCACCACTGCCTGGCTTCATGAATATTCTTATAAAGAGCTGTTGTGGTTTAACTATATCCGCATTCCACCTTCCTATGTAGAACTTGGTACTGAAGACGATGGTCTGGGAGACTGGGAAGTGATTGGGTCAGAAAGGCATGGGCTAACCCGTGTGTGGATTCATGGATGGGTTTCCTTGTCAGAAATGACTTTGTTATTACAGTGAGCTGTCTGGCCCTCTTGCTGAAGTGCCTCATGGAATACTCTCTGTCATTCATGTAACAGTGCAGCAGGAAGGGCTCACCAGATGCCACTGCTAGGCTCCAGGGCTTCCCAGATGGTGGGACTGTGATCCAAACAAACTTCCATCCTTTATCAATTACCTAGGTCAGGTTTTCTGTTACAGCAATAGAGAGTGGATGGAGACAGGACTTTTTCAGGTTTTTCTTTTCCTCTTAATCTCCTCCCTCCTTCTCCTCTCCCTCCTGTACCCCTCCTCCTCCTCCTCCTCCTCCTCCTCCTCCTCCTCCTCCTCCTCCTCCTCCTCCTCTTCCTC
>CABHPR010143358.1:5615-18470 GCA_902168415.1 Peromyscus melanophrys | reverse complement strand
CTCCTCCTCCTCCTCCTCCTCCTCCTTCTCCTCCTCCTCCTTTTCCTTCTTCTTGAGACTGGCCCTTTCTGTGTAAGCAACCCAGGTTGGCCTCAATATTGCAATCCCCCTACCTTAGTCTCCCCAGAGCTGTCCAGTTCGCCAGCGTGCCTGGCTTAGATACTTGCATCTTAACTCCTCCCCCTGCGATATTTAACATCACAGACACACCACGTATCTGATACGCAGTTGGTTTTTGGAGGGCCATGGCCATCATGAATTCTAAGGGTGTCCCACCTCTCAAGAACCTGTGCTTCTTCTTGGGACTGCATATTCTTCTCCAGCCATGTCACCTGTCTGGCAGGTGGCTTACTGTGGTCCTCTCAGTGCACTGACTGGGCTGGAATCAGTGAGATGGCCTTACTCTACCATCTACAATAATCGGAATGCACCTGATCAGGTCCTGCCTTGGGACTCCAAAGAGAGTCCACCCCCCCCCCCCCCCCCCCCCCCCGCCCCGAGACACACACACACACACACACACACACACACACACACACGTGGAATCAGTGGCTGTGTTGCTAAGTCAGGTCTACCGTGTGAACCCCCACACATAGGGGAGTGGAGGAGACAGTGAGAGGGCCATGTGGCTTTCGAGCCTCTGGTTTCATTCGGACCAGAAGCCAGTCCTGCCTCCTCTCCTCCAGTGAAGGAGGTTTCCAACAAATTTTCCCTGTCGCTAGGGTAATTTCATGTATGTTTTGGGTGCTCATCTCCTAGGGAGTTCTGAGAAATGCAGAGGAATGCTTGGAGAATCCAGCGTAAAAGGCTTCCAGAAAGATGCTACAATACACTGTTCCCAAGCCTTGGAACCAGCACTTTTAGGATATCATGGGCTTTCTGTTAAGCGTGTGTGTGTGTGTGTGTGTGTGTGTGTGTGTGTGTGTGTGTGTGACTATGAAAGGAAAAGGTGACTTTGAAAATTGGAGGCTTCAGGACTTTGGGTTGCACATGTCTTGGAGCATGGGGCGGTCAGTCCTCAGGACACCTACCTAGGCAGTCGGATGGTCTTGGGTTGAGGATAGAGCTTGAAGTGAAGAAGGCTGAGTGGTCTGGTTGGCAGCTCGGGAGAGACATCAGATGGTCCTCTCCACTCAACAATGAGCCTCAGGAAAGGCAGGACCCATGATAGCCAGAAGCTCCAACTGCCCTTAAGACACCACACTAGCCCAGCTCTTCTCTAGGACCAGGCATCACAGCAGGGGAGGAACCTGAGTCCCACTGAGGGAGTCCTCCTCACCTTGCCCCCACCTGCTGCCAGGAGCCATGCACAGCTGTGCGAAGCTGTTTTGTGAATTGGAGCTGCACAGATTTAACCTCAGATGCGGGCTGTTTTGCTGTGAAATTTCAGATATAATTCTATAGCGTTGATGAGAAAATGGGTACTGATTTTGCTCATTTTTATTTTTATTTTTCTCCAAAGTTTCCATGGAGTATTATCCTCCCTCTTCTCAGATCCTGGTTCAGGAACACTGGGTCTGAACACAAGCCGTGGTGCAATTCCACCGACATCTGTCTTTAAAGATAAACTAGTCACCATCTTTGATTAAGAGCAATAGATTTAGCCTTGGCAGAGGTTTTGCCAGCTCACAAAGAAGCCTTGGACTCCATGCCCGGGAACAGCTGCAGGGGTTCTGTTTTCTGGACTGGTTTGGACTCTGGTCCTGGAGTGGCACTCCAGCCTGACTCCAGTTGTCATGTCTGTGGTTTCACAGTTGTTCCCTTGTCCCATGTGGAAGCTCCTCCTAGGAGCAGGGCCCAAAGGCTGGTCTTGGCAGAAGCCCATGGACAGGATCCCAAGGGCAGTGCAGGACGGGTTGCTGCTGGCTCCTGGGAGGAGGTGGCCTGTTCAGGGCCTTCAGGAGCCTCTCTGTGGGATCTGCTTCTGTCCAGGACCTGCTTCTGTCCCGGCTCTGCTGGTTGCTGTGGCATGTGATGCAGCTTGTTTCATCCACCTTTTCTACTTCCGTCCCTTCACCTGTGAAGTAAGAAAGGAATATGCCTCATAGAGGATACTGGGAGGAGCCAGATGGAACCTGTGTGGATATTGCTGCTAAGAAACGTGAAGGAATCCGGTTATTTATGGCTATTCATTACTTTACAACGGGAGCACTCAGAAATGCGTGACAAGGTGACCTTATTGTGGTGCAACCCCCACAGAGTCTACCAAGTTGGATGCAATGCTACCAAGGGATACAATGGTATGTGGCCCCTTCTTGACTGAAAACATCCATATATGCTATGGGCTGTCACTTTTTTCTTTTCACAGTCAATAGAAACTATTATACTCAAGACTTCATGCAAAATATGGCCATGGGTGCCTAGAACAGGGCATGTCCTTAGCAAGTGTTGGCTGAGTGATTGAATGTATGGGAGTTGCAAGGCAAGAAGCATGAACTAGTGAGGGACAAAGGGACTGCAGGAGCCCATCACATAGTAAGCCTCTGCTCTCACCTTCTCTGGACTGCAGGAGCTTGGAGAGTGGAAGACAGTCACCATTGGAATGCAATACTAGTTTATTTATTGAGTAACTCTTAAGTGCAGGGTGCAGGGAGGGCAAGAAGACACCGACTGTTGCAGCTTGGTGGGGAGACAAGTTATGAGACCAAGGTCACAAGATGGAGTGAGGGTAATTACCAGACAGACAGTGGATCAGGAAGGTGCAGGGAGAGGCTGCATGGATCTGGCTCCTTAAAGGTGAGAGAGGGCAGTCAGAGGGATGCTGTGATGGAAGAATGGGTCACTGAAGTCAAGAGGACAGGCCAGAGCTGGGTGGCACACGCCTTTAATCCCAGCACTCAGGAGGCAGAGGTAGGCGGATCTCAGTGAGTTTGAGGCCAACCTGGCCTGGTCTACAGAGAGAAACCCTGTCTGAAAAAACAAACAAACAAAAGACAGACCAAAACCTGCCACTGGTTTGCCTGAGAGGGTTCTCCCCTGGATGGGGGGCTGGGGGAGATAGATGGATAGCGGGTGGGGGCAGCTGCGTCAGTGGCATCAAAATGCCACTGAGTTTAAACCCCAGACGTTTAGTTCTCAGTTTTAGAGCTAAGGAGGTCAAGATGAAGGTTCTAGATCCTGGGTCTGAACCTACCTTCTAGTTTGTAGACTGATTGATTCCCTTGTGTCCTCACATGAGACAAGCTGTGGAGTCAAAGGCATTGATCCTCTGGTGAGGATGTCATCTATATGGTATCCTTACCTTCTGAAGGATCCACCTACAACTCCATTGCCTTGGCAACTAGGACTTCTACAAGTAGACTTGGGTGGGGGGTGGGGCACACATTCAATCCAAAATATGGGTGAAGCAGGTGAATAGGAAAGGCCCCCATAGACTCGTGTCTTTGAATGCTTGGCCCTCAGGGAGTGGCACTATTAGGAGGTATGGCCTTGTTGGAGGAAGTGCGTCAATGTGGGTGGGCTTTGAAGTCTCAGATGCTCAACCAAGGCCGACTGTCACTCCTGCTGCCTGCAGATGTAGGACTCTCAGCTCCTTCTCTAGCACCGTGTCTGCCTGCATGCTGCTATGCTTTTCACCACGATGATAAAGGACTCAACCTCTGAACTGTAAGCCAGCCTCAATTAAATGCTTTCCTTCATAAGAGTTACTATGGTCATGGTGTCTCTTCACAGTAATAGAAACCCTAACTAAGACAGGATGGAACTCCCCAGAGGACATGAGCTGGAAGGGGCCTCCAAGCCATTCGGTCCACTCACCTGCAGTGAGAGGAGCCCAGACATAGCCTCTTATGATCTGGGGGTCAGGCTGTCTTTGCTGTGTGGTGATTTACTGGACCTTGGACTTGGGGTCCCTAGAGGACAGGAACTTGAGACATCAGGTCGGTAGAAGTGAGAGTCCTGTTGGGCTGGTGGGGTCTCGGTTTGGTCTTCATTGGGCAAATGCTGGGCCCAGTGGCTTGGAGGCATTTCTGAAAGATGTTGGCTAAAGATTATAGGCAGGTGGGATCAGACTGGTCAGGCAGGGAGCTGCCTTTTCTAATGGAGTCGACTGTGTTTAGAAAGCTGCACTCTCCTCGGACTGTGCGAGGACAGAGGAGGGAGTCAGAGGAAACCAAGCTCGTCACCATGCAGTGCTTTGACTGTGTACCCAAAGTTCATGCACTGGGAACTTAATTATGCTGGCTAGTTTTCATGTCAGCTTGACACAAGGAGGGTCATCTGGGAAGAAGGAATCTTAATTGAGAAAAATACCTTCCTAGGATTGGCCTGTAGGCAAGTCTGTAGGGCATTTTCTTGATTGGTGATGGATGGGGGAGGGCTCAGCTCCTGTGAATGGTGCCACCCCTGGGCAGGTGGGGCTGGGTGCTATCTGAAAGCAGACCGAGGAAACCATGAGGAACAAGCCAGTAAGTAGCATTCCTCAAGGCCTCTGGACCAGTTCCTGCCTCCAGGTTCCTGCCTTGACTTCTCTGGATGATGGAATTCCAAGCTGTAAGATGAAATAAACCTTTTCCTCCCCCAGGTGCTTTTGGTCATAGTGTTTAATCACAGCAATAGAAATCCTAGCTAAGGTGATCCCCACATCTGTGTGCTGATGGTATTTGGAGGGCAGCCTTTGGGAGATCATTAGCGTTAGATGAGGTCATGAGGATGGGCCTCCATGTTGGGTCTGAGGCTTTATGAGAAGAGAGATCTGAGCTTATAAGCTCCCTCACTTTCTCCCATGTAATGCCCTCTGCATATGAAGACAGGAGAAACAGGAGAAAGGCCCTCAACCTTGAACTTCCTAGTTACCAGAGCCAAGAAATGTCTGTAATCATCACAAACTGCTCAGTCTGGTGTTGAGAGTATATGAGCTAGCATGCCACATCAGTGTGCTCTACTGGTAGCCAGCAAGACTAAGTAGGGGGTAGGACCATAAGGTCAGCAGCTTGGGAGGTTTGTCCTCTGCCTACTCCTCTCGACCCAGAGCATGGACAGGAATGAAGGATTCTAGTTCTTTAAACAGCTTATTCCCTGGGAGCCCTTGGAAAGCAGCTCCACCCTCAGGGCCTCAGGTTTCTCATCTGTCCAATGCCTGCCTTGTGGTACCTTGGTTCCTGGAAGAGGCTGAAGAATTTGGGGTTCTCAAGGCCTCACTTCCCAGTGTCCCTCTGGTTGCCACTTGGCCATGTTCTGGCTGAGAGCTGATGGCCCCTTAGGTACACGGAGCGTTACCACGGTCCACTGGCTGGTGGAGGTTGTACTTCATCTCCTTGACCTGAGCCACTAAAGAGTAGAATGCCCTTCCTTCCACTCGGTGCTCCTCTTCTCCTAACCCTTAGAACTTCCGAAATAAGACACAGTCCTATAAAGTGCATTTAGGGGACAGGGAGGTCTTGAGGGTGGAGCTAATGCCCCTTGACTCACCTTGCCTGCCTTCCCAAGACAGGCAAAGGTATCAACGATACCAAAGGCTAGACATAAGCCAGGGGGCAAGGAAGTGACCAGAGCTCAAAGCATGGCCTGAGCAGAGCACCGTGCCTACACCACACCCAGCCTTCCATGAGATGGCTCATGCAAGGCGACTTGCTTTGTGAAACTTCTTTCTCAGAGCTTCCCCCATTTGTATCTCTTAGAGTGAGTGTGGTGGCCGCTGTCCCTCGGAATTTGACTCAAGTTGTTTTGTGCATGCTATCCTGCCTCCCAGGGGAAGGTCAAACCATCACACATTCCAGGAAGTTTGTGTTCTCATGGTCACCTCTGAGCAGGGTTCCAGCTTCTAGATCCCACGCCTATCTCTTCTCCGTGGCTTACGTAAGCTGACACATGGACCCCGCCCTGCCACCACTCCTTAGCTGCAAACAGGGTGCAGCCACCCTTGCTCTTAGCCACAGGACTGTCCTCTTCCTGTTGGCTTGGTGCTCGTTTCTCCTCACAGGCTGTTCTTGGCTCTGCTGTCTAGGACCTTGCCTCTGCCAGGCACAGGCTCCACTTGCTCTGGCTGGGGGACCGAGACTATCTGGGGCCAGCACGTTGTCCACTGTGTAGGCCACAGAGGGCTCTGCAATGTGCTCCCCTGTTAGAGGAGTGCTACAGGGTGTGTTTGGTGAGACATCTATTGCAGTAGAAAAGAGTGCCCCCAAATGATCAGAGACACTGTGGCCATTCCTTCATGTCTTTTGATCTCCGGCCTGCTGTAACTCCATCAAAGGGTCTCAGAGCAGCCCTGACATTTTGCTTTTCACAGACTCAGAGTTATCCAGAGAAACACAACCAGCGAGATAGATAGATAGATAGATAGATAGATAGATAGATAGATAGATAGATAGACAGACAGACAAATAGATAGAGATAGGTAGGTAGGTAAGTAGGTAGATAGATGATAGATAAATAAATGAATGGACAGATGTTTCAAAAGATTAGCTCACGCTGTTGTAGAATGTGGCAAGTCTGCATTCCATCAGTCAGGGCAGAATTCAGGAACTGTGGTTGCAATCATGAGTCTGCAATTTGCAGAACAGGCCAGACAGTCCAGGAAGTCTAATGTGTGGGTAGAGCTGATAACACCGGCCTTGATGATGCAGAGGTGGGCTGATGAACAGGAGAGCTCATGATTAAGGGGGCTAATACACAGGTGGGATGAGGTACAGGAGAGCTGATGAACAGGCGGGGGCGGGGGGGGGGGACGGGACTCCATGTGGAAGTCTTGAGACCCAATTCTTTCTTCTTTACAAAAACCTCAGTCCTTGCTCTTAACCCTTTAACTGACTACATGAAGTCCATCCACATTAGGGAGGGTAATCAGCTTTACTAAAAGAGACTGAGATGCTAAGTCACATCCAGACAATCCCTTCACTGCAGCCTCTCATGGGGTATTTGGACAAACAACAGGACACCACAGCCTTGCCCAGTTGATACATAATGGTTCCCATGATCGGGTTCTATGCCTGTCATAGACCTATGTGTCTGAATTATAAAGTAGAGGCCCCACACTTAGTGTTACCAGCTGGAGGTGGGAATGGATGACTGTTCCTCTCTGTGAGTATAGCTGAAGCTCAGGGGTCTCTCCAAACAGAATAGAACCACATTGTTATATTTGACTAACTCTGGACTGTGGTAACCTCCTGTTATGTTCTGAAGTGCCCTTACAGGTTCCAGTGTTTGAACACTTGGTCCCCGGCTGGTGATTTTATTTTGAGAGGTTATAGAACCTCTGGGGTGGGAAGTATGACAGGCAGAGGCGAGTCACTGGAGTGAACTTGGAGGAATATAGCCTAGCCCCACTTCTGGCCCAGCTTCCAGCCTCACTTCTAGCCTGAACTCTCTGCTTCTAGCTAATCTGTCTGTTTCCTGCCCAAGCATTTGCTTCCTGATCTGCCGGGATGTTAACAACTTCCTCTGCAAGCTCCTACCACCACAGACTGGAATATGCCCACCCATGGTGCTCTACCCCCTGAAACACATGGACCCAAATAACTCTTGTTTAAATTTCGTGTTGGTTACTTGGTCATAATGGTGAGAGAAGCAGCTAACACTATCAATGACTTTTTTCATTGTGCTTTTGAGGGCTTTTTTTTTTTTTGGTCCAAAAATTTAATGATATGTATTATACATTTTAATATAGAGTATTCTGTTTAAAGATGTTTTAAAAAGCCTTTAGAGGGAGAGATCGGCTATGGCTTGGTCTGTGTTTTTTTTTCCTCAGCCCCCAGTTGGGAAGGACTTGGCCAGACATTTAATGATGACTATCAGGGAGAGGCCCCCAGGCCTCAGAGCCTGAGGCTAAGTGGTTCCTCACCCTTTCCGGGGAAAGTGAGGCCAATGTGTTAATTCTGAACTTAGAGCAGGGAGTACCTAGCTTCTTATAAGCCCTGGTGTCTTATGGGAGAAGGGATTCCAGAGGGCTGATCAGGAGCAGGAATCCTGCCCACCCATGCTGTGCTTCTGCAGAGCCCTGGCAGGTGTCAGAAGAGGCCCTGAGAAAGCTGGAGGCCAAGTCTGGGAGCTGCTCTAGAGATGAGCTGTGGCCACATGCACCCCATTGTGTGGGCCCAGCTCAGCTCAGAGGAAGATGAGGTCATGTAGGAGGATATACTGGGATAGGAAGAGAAGCAAAAAGGGCCAGGCCCTGTTCCCGGACAGGCTGGATCCCCTGTCATCAGAGAACAGCTGGGCTAGGCGATGGAGGTTCTGAGTCTGGAACAGTCAGACATGGATCCCAGGGGATCAGAAGGATGGATGTGATTGGATGAGAGAAGGGAGCGTCATCTTGCTGCTTTGTGTCCCAGAAGGCTACCACAACACTATTTTTAGAAAGTGGTATGTTTAGTGGGGAAGTGAAATCCCACACCGCTTCATGACTTCTGCATTTCTGAGCATCAGGCTTTGTGAGTTATGTGAAGTTGGAGTAGTAGTGGCTCGTGTAAACAAACCTTGGCCCTAGCGGGGCATGATGTCAGTCCCTGTGGCCATGAAGTCACCTGAGTCTGTGGGTCCTGCATCCATGGGCTCAACCAGCCTCAGATCAGTAACATTCACAAAGGGAGCCCCGAGTTCAATCCTCAGCACCACAAAAATAAGATGATTAAAAACCGCGTTGGTCCTGAATATGCACAGACTTCTATTCTTGTTATCATCCTCCACAGAACAGTGTATCAACTATTTACAGAACATGCAGAGCGTACTTTATGAATAATCCAAGGATGATTGGAAGTATACAGCAGGACGTGTATGGGTAAATATTATGTAAATACTGCGGCAGTTTATATGAAGCACCTGAGCTGCCATGGAATTTGGTATCCATGGAGGTCCTGGATTCAATCTTCCTCAGTATTGAGGATGACTTCTGTCTTCCTCATAGAACCCAGGGAACTAAGCACAGAGAGGTTAGGCAATGGACCCAAGGTCACAGAGCCCCTGAGTGGTGGCCCTAGGAGTTGATTCCCATACGTTCTGGGCCAGGGATCTGGTCAGGGACATCATGCTTTGGAGCCCTTAAAAACAACAATCTTGCTTCCCAGGGCTTGCTATGAAGTGAGAGCACCAGCTCTCCCCTGCCCAGCACTCCTGCTGACCCCACCCCCACCCTACCCTGCTGCTCTCGCTGAAGGCTGGCTGTGAAGGGAGGATCATCCCTCATGCAACAACTTTGTCTCTCTTTCCCCTAGGTCCACATCAGCTGAGTACTGTGCAGGACTGTAATGGAGCAGGAGGGAAGCACACCTCACAATCGAATGAAAACCCAATCAGCATGCTTACGAACCTCAAAGGATCTAGCCTTTTCTTTCTTTAAAAAAGACACAATGCTCTTGCCCCAAGCCTGGAGCCATTGATTCAGAGATAATAGGAGGTATTGTGTTGAGAGTAGCATCTCCTTGTATTATAGCAGAATGTTCTCTTTGGCAGGTATAAAGAATATTGACAAAGGAGATTCAAATAGTCCTGTGTTGCCCCCACCCCCACCTTGCTGGCTCCTAGGGAAAATGTGGAAATTGGTTTTTGAACAAAGTATAAATACCATCACACATGTTCCCAAATATTGTTTCTGTGTGGTGATTTTGTCACATGCACATAGTAGGTCTCAATAGAAACTGATTGGAGCCAAATTGCCTGTGAGCATTCTGTCTGCTTTTTACCTCAGCCTCAAGTGGGTGACTCAGTTCTCTGGCTCACAATTCCCCATGTAAAGTGGGCTTGGTAGTATCGTCTATCACAAAACTGATGCTTTTCAGTTCCCCACGTGATCATGTCCTGATAAAACTGTTGCAAGTCAAAATGCATGAATATGCCTAATCTAGGAGACCTAGCTTAGCAACATGAGCTGCAGTGTGGCCATTTTCTCCTGTGACTGTGGGGATGGCCAGCAATTGAAGTTCCTGCTACTGCCCAGCATCCCAAGGCAGCTAGGCCAGGAAAGAGCCTCCCTCGAAAGTCAAAGCATGGTGTCGATTACATATGTGTAGCTTTTGAATCATTGTGAAGCTTCAGAGCAAGCAGACACAGCTGGAGAGGGGCTGTATCTACTTGGTTGGCTGGCCCTGAGGATTTTACGTGGTGATTCAGGCTCGGTGGTCAGATCAATGCCTGGCCCAGCAATAGTCTTTAAGTCTGCTGCTGCTATGGCAGGCTATTAGTGAGAAAGTGAGAGGAAATATGTGGGATAGAGGAGGTCTCACCGGCAAGCTGCTCCTGATGGTCTGAGCTAGAAATGACATTGGTCTTTCTTTGATGTCTGTACAGTAATGAAAGCCTATCAGCACTTGGCAAAGTACCAGTGTGCCCCGTGCAAATCAGAGGACAACTTCTGGGAGTCAGTTCTCTCCTCCTAACATGAGGGTCCCGGGGATAGAACTTGGACCGTCAGGCTTGGCAGCAAGTACTTCTCTGTTGAACCATCTTGCTAATGTGAGTACCTATGGATGCCGGACTTAGGTCTGTTGGACTGGGAGGTTGCTCTGCTGCTTCAGATTGAATTCTCTCTGCAAGGCTGTGACCCAGGCCTGGGTCTGAAGGTCATGGACTCCATAACTGCTTCTGGGAAAAGGCAGTTCCAACTCAAGTTAGCAAGCTGGCTCAGAGGTGTCATGGTGCACTGTAAGAGAGGGAGAGCAGCCACCCATATACTAACAGGGCCTCTGAGCTGGGTCTGTTTAACCTGGGCCTGAAGTTCTCACTATGGCTCCCAACACACCCATGGGTGCTGGAGTCCGAGGTTCTATACTGTTCCAGATCTTCAGAATAGCAATGACGACACTGTGGGAATGAGAGAGCCTTTCTGCCCTCTTCCCAGAGAGGGAAAGTGGCTCCCAGAGAAATATTTGCCTCTTGGCTAATTAGATAGATGTAGATCTAAAACGAGACCCAACACTGTTGACTTTCCAGCCAGGGACCTGACTACAAGGAACCAGTGCCTCCGATAACAGCCTCCCTCCCCTAGGAGCACTACTTTAAACATGTTCCAGAAAGCCCTCCAACTCTGGCCCTTGTTAAGACAGACATAGATCAAGGGCAGGGTCTAACGTCCATCCAGATCTGAGAGCTGTGGATAGGGAGGGAGGGAGATGACTCGCTGGGGGTGGGGAGGGACAGAGGGTAAACACTGGTTGTCCTTGTCTGCCTTGTGATAGACCTGAAGGTGAAGGAGAAGGGCTATCCTGGGGTCACTCAGAGAAGTCTGAGGGTGCTGCTGACACGCACACTTATGGTTACTTCTCTGCAAATGTACAGAGTTGAAAGTACAGAAGTTGAAAGTGAGCCTGAGGAATGCAACAAGTGGAACTTATATTGTGTAGATCTACGAATTGTTTCATTTTTTTCCACTAGAAATCTTTCTTTATGTCTCTCTCTGAAACATTGACAGTTGATAAACAACAGAGACTAACTGTGGATCAGGCCCAGTGGTAAAGCATTTGCCTGCCATGTGTGAGGCTGTGAGTTTAATCCCAGCCCTGTAAAAAACAAACAAACAAGCAAAGAAAGAGAATCCTAAAAAGCAAAAACCAAAACTAGTCCTTCACTCTGGATGAGTTTTGAGATACTTGGCTGATAGGTCCCCTCTGTTAAGATTTGTGTATCCGTAGCCCAGGATACTGAGTGGCTTCCAAGCTCCCAGGTCCTGACAGCCTGGGGGCTAACAGCATGTACACCCTCTGGTTCACTTCAAATTCTCTAGTCAGAGACTCTCGGATGGAGTGACACTTTAAATGCCCCTAATGTCATCTGATGAGTGCTCAAGTTTGGGAACTATTGCCTGAGATCGAGTTCCTTAAATCCTGTTTCCTCTCCTCGCGTTGCTGGCCTGGCCTGATCACCAATCCAGCGAACATCTGGCAGCATAGACAACCCTCCAACTGCCCAGACTCTTTGCCCTCTGCATCCTCCCTCCATCTCCAGCAACTGAGCTTCCACCAGAGAAACTCTTCCCTTTCATCCCTAGAGACGACAACTGCTCCCTTCCTTCTTTCTCTGTGGTGAGAAATCCGCAAAAGCCTCTAAAAACTTTTCCTTACTTACGCTCATCCATTCATTTTCCCATTATTAATTGAGTCGGGAGTGCAAAAATGACAAGAAGATGCAGATGAAGGGCAATAGGCCTGTTGGGGGGAGGGGCTACCGGCATCTTCCACATCTCACCTCTGGGTCTGCCTCCTAGTGAAACTACAGAATAGGTCACATCTCTGCTCCTTTCTATGCAGTGGGTGCTGTGGGATGATCCTTCTGAATGCTGTGAATATGTATTACTCTTATTGGTTAATAATAGAGCTGTTTAGCCTATAGCAAAGCAGGACAACGTTAGGTGGGACAATCAAGCTGACGACTCAGATGAAGAAGAGCAGAGTTGAGTGAGAGAGATGCTAGCGAGCTGCCCAAGAAGCAAGATGCAGAGGGAGCAGGAGATGAATATGCCATGCTAATAAAGGTACTGCCACATGGCAAAGTATAAATAAGGAATATGGGCTAGCTTAAAATATAAGAACTAGTTAGTAATAAGATTGGGCTATTGGCCAAGCATTTATAGTTCATATTAAGCCTCCGTGTGTTTATTTAAGAGCGACTTTGGGACATGAAAACTCTGCCTACAAATGGGCAAAGCTTAAACTGGATGAGCTTTTTTGGAGGCTTCTAGCTACAGTGACTTGGGCTTCCAAAGAAGGGCTGATGGCTGAGGCAGAGACATGTAGTGAGCCTAAGTTGTTGTTGGGTGAATATGATGGATGGATGGGTGGGGAAAAGAATAGATGGCTGTCCTGGAGACACAGAATCACAGAATAGTCAGTGAGGGGCATTGAGATGGATAGGATATCTTTTTGTGTGGCAGGGAGAGTGAAGAGAGAGAGAGAGAGAGAGAGAGAGAGAGAGAGAGAGAGAGAGAGA
>CABHPR010143357.1:0-53137 GCA_902168415.1 Peromyscus melanophrys | reverse complement strand
GATGGGAGATTCAGTTCTAAGGAATCTGAATAATTTGCCCGCCCCACCCACGTTCTGAGGAAATTATTCAAATGTGGGCAGGCAATGCCTCTGCCTCCTGCAGCCACCCCCTCCCCCAAGCCTCGCCAGTAGCAAAACTCTAAATATAGGTTGCTCAGAACCTTAAAGATGAGTGCCACGTTCTTAGGAGTGTATACTGATAGAAAAGACAATTTCATATCCACGCTATGGTTCTATGAGAATAAAACACATCGAATAATTCATCCCGCCCAAACTGAAATTCTAATACAGCTTCAAGAATTTGCCAGCTGTTGGGACTGGCAAGATGGCTCAGTGGTTTGAAGGCACCTGCTGCCATGTCTGATGACCAGAGTTTGAGCCCCTGGACCCATATGGTAGAAGGAGAAAACTGCTGACCTCCATGTTACAACATGTGTGTAACACACACACACACACACACACACACACACACACACACACACACACTTAAATGTTTAAAATGAAGCATTTACAAGATGCTGTCATTTGGATGTGTAAGGCCCATATAAGGTTTGGTCCCCAGGGTGGCAGTACCTGGAGCTACTTCTATCTTTAGGAGGCAGAGCATGGGGGCGGGGTGGGGTGTTCAGGTCATTGGGAATGTGCCCTGGGAGTAGACTGTTGTTACTCTCTATTGCCTCTTGGGATGCTCCGCTATGCACCCCCACTGTGAGGCACCACCTCCATACAGGCCCCTAACACCAGGGGTCCGTTGACCACAGACTGGATTCTCCAAGACTGTGAAGTGGAAGCCACCGCCTTTGACCAACTGAGTGTCTCATATATCACTCACAGTGACAGATAACTCAAGAACACACTTGCTCTCTCTCTTGGGACTCATAAAGTCCGTTGGCCCTTGGGTTCTTTATCTTAAAGCGAGGATACCGTCTTTCCTGCCTCTACATCATCTATCTGTTGTGCTCCAAGAGCACGGAGACTCCCCCAGCCAAAGTGTCATAAGGAAAATATGCAACCTTGCTCAATGCATGTTTAAAAATCCAAAGAGCTTGAAATTAACCACAAGCTTGCGCATTGGAACTAACATGTATGACCTAACACTTCAAAAAGAAGAAGGAGAAGCAGATTGAGCAAGAAGTACTTAGAAATACACAAAGGTATAAAGTCTGTTTCCTGTGGCCTACATACTCAACTATGCGTCCTAGCCTTAGATTACATTTCATCTGGAACCAAGGGCTTTCCTTCTGTGTTTGGAATTTTAATGGCATTTCTTGTGTTGTTAATTTACAAAGGGCCACTAGAGGGAGCGATTGTTCTTCTACTCTGAGCATGCTATGAAAAAGTATTCTTGGATTCTCTTTAATAGGCTTAATGTAACATAATTTTGAAAAGTAAATGTCTAAAGGTCGTGGGCATTGGTGGAGCATTTGAAAGTCCTAATTCCATGTTGTTTTAGTCGGTCAAATGGCTCCTCTGCAGAAACTCAGAATAATTTTATGGCCATAAATTAAATTTCTGATGATTTGGGCATAGATACATATGAACATGCGCGCGCGCACACACACACACACACACATTTTTGTATTTTAACTGTTTTAAAAATGAGCGTCCGCCATCACCATAACCATGTAACTGTGAAAGTAAAATAGCTGCTGGCAATGTTCCAGAGCTGGTTTTATCCTGTAACAAGCTTTGATTCGGAAGCGGATCGGAAGACCCAGATTTATGTAATATTTTAAATCATAAGAAAGCTTGCATCTGAAACTCTGCATTTAAGGGAAGGCAGAACACAGTGCTCTGTACCGATAGGGCTGCAGGAAGTACTCCAGCCGAGAGCAAGGATTTAAAAACTCCAGCAGAGCAGGGCCAGTCCATCCTACCTAGTCCGTCTCTCATGCCCACGACCTCACTGAGAAACTAAAACTAGAATTCAGACGGAAACGCCTATCCTATCCCCACAAGAGCTATCCTCTCAGGCAGATGTCACACGTCAACAGGGATCTCCAAATCGCTTCAGTCATGCCAGGAAGCAGGAACTTCTGCATGGCCATCAGCTGCGAGGAAACCTTAATGGAGGGGCATGGTGCTCATGCTTTTTCCCTCCGCTGAGTCACGAGGGAAGTTGTGCAAGGAATCCAGGAAGGGGTCGGTCCGGTCACCTGTGTCTGTCACCAGCACATCAGTCAGTGACAGAACACAGACACTGGAGATGGATAGAGGGTCTCTGGTGTAATCACCGACTAGAAGACTAGGAAACACAGGGAGTGGACGTGTTTTCAACACACCCAATGCGATCACTGGCGTTTACCAGCAGCAATCGCCTCCATTAGCGTTTCTCTCCAAAGGACAACCTGTTTGTGCAGAGGAACAATTGGAAGGGACGGTCAGGCAGCCCAGGACCTGCTGGCAACGCACTCGGACAGGGCAGCAAAACCAGGGCCTGGGTGTTTTCATTTCTGGGTACTTTCTACACTGGCTACTCATTTGGGGGTTTTAAAACATGAGTTTTTCTGCTCTCAGCCATAAAGAGGTCAAGGCTTTTTGTCCCCCCCCCTTCTTCTTCTCCTCCTCCTCCTCCCCCTTCTTCCTCTTCTCTTCTTCTTCTCTTCCTCCTCCTCCTCCTCCTCCTCCTCCTCCTCCTCCTCCTCCTCCTCCTCTTCCTTAAAGAATAGGAAAAGACTTCTCAAGCAGAAAAATTATCTCGTCCATCAGAATGGAACATAGCCAATGGGTTTGGAAAAAAAACAAAACAAAACAAAACAAAAAAAACACCTCTCAGGGAAGACTCTATCATGCCCTGGGGCCGCATTCCTCACCATGGCCAGGGCAGCCCCACTGGGGCTAGCTTAGCATCAATCTGGAGCAGCTGGTATTTTTTGTGAATGCCCCCTTCTATCTCTACATACATTTCTATGATTAGTGTAGATTTACATGAGTCCCAGATTGAAGATGGATCACAGGTTCAGAGACATTTTGGCAACAACTGTCCGTTGAAAAGGACACCCAGTGACGCAATTGTTGATGCCTCCCCCCAACACACACACCACTTGCTTTTTTGAGCTCTTCCCAGGCAGCTGTGGGCAACAGCATACAGACCTTGGAGCTGGCTGAGTGTCTTAAACAGCATCGTCAAGAATGTTTTCAAGGCAGACCCAACTGAAAGCTGGATTTAGGGGTTATCTAGGGGAAAGAGATCAGGAGATCCCACTGTCGCCATTGGCAACGCTGCTAAGAACATCTTTTTAAGAGGTGAGATGGAAACCAGCAAGTACCAGGAAGTCAAGTGCCACTTAGATGCACTTACTTAGGCATTGAGCAATTCTGCTTGATCCTTGGGTGTCGCTGGGTCTTGCATATGAGAAGTGTTTCGGAAGCGGGGAGTTATCTGCCTAAAATACAAACCTTTACCCATTAGTCAAGGTAATCGGAAACAACCCTACCAAATGGCAGGAAATACCACAGGCGTGAGAGGCTGGGCATTCTCCCAGGGCCCACAGCTCTGCCAGACTCCACACAGGCAACCCTCACCAGCCATTTCTACTTGACATAAAAGGGTGCCTTGGATGTTCAAAGACTACAGGGCTTCCCCCCAAATAGGGAGGAGAAAGCCACAGGAAGAACAGGCTTTTCATTTTCAAGCCTTCTAAAAACATCAGCCAGTGACATGGGGGGCACGAGGATAAATGGAGAGCCCAGCCTCTGCAGGAGAGGCAAAAATAGAAGCTTTTCTACAACCGCTTTAGATAGACGCATTCTCCCCAAGGAGACGGACTTCTAAAAGATATCAAAGTTTTTCTATTTGTCCCTGGTTAGCTAAAACCTTGTGCCATCCCAGTCAAAGCACGCCATCTTTGGACATCGACGGGAGCCAATGATGCCCCCATGTACGAAGGACTAAGCAGGGATTTCCAAGGTCATTGCATGCCGAGGTGTTCCCAGGACAAGGTGCACCGTGCTTGGATTCCCCTCCTAACACCAGAAAGGGACACCCACTCCTGATCTCAACAGAAAGTTAGGCCCCTGTCACCTTTGTTCCTAGGAACAAAATGAAGGGATGGGAAATCACTCAGTGGAACAAGCTGAAAAGGAGGCTGAAGTGGAGTCTGTACACTTAAGAGGAAGGACCCTATCTTACAGATGTGCGTGTGCTCATGTATAGGAGGGTGCACATGTATGTGGAGGTCAGGGGTCAACCCTCAGTCTCGTTCCTTAATTACTGTCCACCTAGTTTTTATTTTTGTTTGTTTGGGTTTTTTGTTTATTGGCTTGCTTGTTTGTTTTTGAGACAGGGTCTCTCACCAGCCAGGATGACTGGCCTTGTTTCGCCTCCCAAACACTTGGGAGTGACAAACCTCCATTACTGCACCTGAAACTTCTGGAGCTCTACCAGACTATTTTCAGAACCTTTTCCCAGCTCAAAAGCCATGTGGTTTTCTTCCCTTCAGAAGAGGAATGGTGGTAATAGGAAGCCTGACATTCACGTTGTACTCAGGAGACTCAGCGGTAGGTAGAGCCGGCTCACCCGGGGCATCCTGCATCAAGCCCATTCATTTCCATCACCGTATGAGACTATAAAGAGCACTCAGGTGCACACAGCTGGGAGAGAGCTCATGCTGCATTTGGAAAAGGTGACAGGAGCTGCCCATTACGATCCCATCTTGGAGGCAGAAGAGAGGGCTCGGTCATTCCTGGGACTCACACACAGAATGTGAAAAGTGGCTACTGGGAGTCGTGCTTGGGCCTTCAAACACTCTCTGTGGCATCCGAGAGCCCCTCCCCCAACAAGAAATAAGTACATACATATATTTTAAAACAAGACCCCATCTTGGGTGCCAATGTCAATGTCCAGTGGCTCCAAAATGAAGACAATCATGATACTACAGGGAGCTGAGGACTGGAGAGCTCTATAGAACCAAAGGGTGACAGGAAGCCACAGCACAGTGGAGAGACACATAAGACACCAACAAACACTGAGAATTTATTTCCTCCTTAAACAAGTCAGAAGGCTTATGGCTTCCACAGTCTTCCTTTCCCTCCAGTTAGAAGGAACAGTGTGCCTAAGAACCACCCTGGCACTACAAAGCAGACCAGGGAGGCTAGAAGATGTCTTTACTGACATTTATTAGTTTTCCATTTTATAAGATGTTTGACCTATTTCCAAAGCTGCAACTCTTCCTTCCTCTGACCGCCCGGCAGGGACAGGGATAGTGACCTGTGCATTTTCTCTGATCTGTTGGGAGGTCGCTTCTGCCTCCTGTGACCTCAGCCCAGTGAGCTGCAGAGAGCTGCAGGGTTCCTGCATGACCTACTTTGTATTTACTGGAAGCAGCTTCCTGCTCTAGAGGAAGAGAAGAATTGATTACCTATTGCTTTGAAAACTCTCCTTTTAGGCCAAGGCGCCTCTCCAACTGAGCACATGCATACATAGTGTAACCCATAGTCACAGTTTATTTGGAGATAAAATTTTGGCTAGCGGCTCCAACCTTGTTCCATGATGCTGTGGGTGACCAATTTGACCAGAGAGCTCATCTTTATCTGTGCTGGGCCTCAGAGTTGGTGCCGATGGGAAACCAGAGACTTTGGGAAGAGTCTGACTTTCCATGCTATCCCCATAGGAGGCTATGGGTAGATGCCATCGGATGCTTACACAAGGCTCCTGGGACAGGAGGACAAGAGGACAGGGTCCCATTACTTGTCTCGTGGCTCTGACAGAAGGAACTTAAGAAGGGGCATATTTGCTTTGGCTCACAGTTCACAGATGCAGCCCATCACGACATGGAAGGTGTGGCAGGAAGAACAGGAGAGGCGAACATACAGCACCCACAGTCAGCAAACAGACCCACACCCCCTTTTTCATTCAGGGCTGCTCATATCCCAGGTAGGTCTTCCCTACTCAGTTTATTCTTTAAGAAGACACCCCCAACTTATCTACACCCAGAAGTGTGTCTTCTAGGCGATTCTAAGTCCCATCAAGATTAGTTTTTACAGTAGACTAGTGGTCTCAAGTGTAAAAAAACATGACCATTTCCTAGAAGGCAGCTTCCAAAAGCAAAACTAAATTTTAATGACAGACCTATCAGAACAGAGAAGCTGTCACAGTGACACTTGACACCAGTTTTTGAAATACGGTGCATGTTCTATGCTGCTCCATCAAGCAAGCTTTATTTTATGTGTGAGTGCAATGTATATGTGTGTATAATGTGTATGTATGGTATAGCATATGCATGCACATGCCCATGCACATACACACACTGAGGTCAAAGGACACCTTTGTGGGCTTGTTTCTGTCCTTCTATGCCTTTATGTGTGTTCTGGGACTCAAATTCAGGTCGCCAGGGTTGTGTGCCCCAAGCATCTTGAGCCATCTTGCCAGCCCTTCAAGGCATATCTCAAACACTCAATAGGGCCATGCTGACAGTGGCAGCTTTGCTAGATGGCAGACATCTGGGGCAGAAGATTTCATGCAGTGTTTAAGAGTTCAGGTTACAGAGATAGGTTCTTGGAATCCACCCACTAGCTACGTGGCTTGGGAAAAGCTCCTAGCCTTTTGAAGCCTCTGTTAACCTCGGTAAAATGGCTCTACAGCGCACCTGTTGGTGCTGAGTAGGCTCAGTAAATGCGAGTTTATCAGGTTTCTCTCCTTTTCCCAACAACAAGCATCCCTGAATGTCTTCTGTGAGGTCGGTACCATGAGAAACAAGGCAGCTCTGTGTCCTTGAACTGATGCACAAGGGCCCTTTTGCTTCACTTGGCTTCAAGAGACTCAAAACACAGCACAAGTCATGGCTACATCTGAGAGAGAGAGAGAGAGAGAGAGAGAGAGAGAGAGAGAGAGAGAGAGAGAGAGAGAGAGAGAGAGAGAAACACTATCTTCTGAGACTAGAGAGGGAATGAAAATTTGAGGGGAGAGGAAAAGAGGGAGGAGGAGAAGAGGGGAGACTACTTGTAATGCTCGTCAGTTTCTAGGCTGTATTTAATATCATAGATGGTTTCAGACTGCCTGGGGTATTAGTGAATATGTGACAGCAATCAGTTCCACCTAGCCAGTGGGAGCTAGCTTCAGCACACCCTGGGAAAATATCAACTTATTTGAAGACTACTCAGCCAGGGTGGGCTATCCTCAGCCTTGAGAGGTAAGTGGGAGAGGAAAGAGTTTTTAAGTGAGGCAGGAGGGTGGGTGGGTAGAAACATAATCAGACAGAAGCCGTGACCTCTGTGGCTACAGCAATCCATACCTCAGGGGATACAGTAGGAAACATCTGGAAAGATGGCTTGGGCTCAGAACATAGTGGAATTCAAGGGTAGCAGAAGGACTTAAAAAAAGAAATGGAACAGATATTCAACGCCCTCTGAGTTGGAAAGCAATAGGAATAAAAGCGTTGCACAATCCTATTTCACAAAACAGTTGCGTGTGCAGATTTTTTCTCCCTTTATTCTGGTATAGACCTGTGTGGTAGAGAGGCATTACCAACCTTCCGAAAGGTTGATTGGAACAAGAGTCAGTCTCTCTCTCCTTTTCTTCCTTTTCATATATGTTTGTGTATAATATATGGATGTATACTTGGGTGCATGTACATGGTGCATGCCCAAGGCTGACATCAGAAATCTTCAATTATTCATTCACCTTATTATTAAATTTTTTAGATGGGGACTCTCAGTCAAACTCACAATGCCCCAGTGAGGCTAGTCTTCCCTGGCCAGCTTGCTCTGGCCTCCCCCTTGAAAGAATAGAATTACAGGCAGGCTATTGTGCACACCCAGTATTTATGAGTTCTAGGGAATTTGGTCCTTCCATATGGCAAGAGTTTTAAGCATTAAGCCATCTTCCCAGGCCTTGGAACAAGAGTGACCCCTGAGTGAACTGATGAATGTCCCTTTGAGTCATGGAGACATGCCTGTAGTGATACATCTAAGATCCATGGAACACTGGAGACTGTAACCGCCACAAACTAGGTGACATTCAGGGAAGAGACTCTGCTGAGCACCTTCACAGGTAACCAGACTGGCCAGCTCGTCCAGGACCATGGGGGCAATCAATCCATTTCTATTGTTTAGGCCACTCGACTTGGGATTCGCTGTAACATTTCCCAGCAAATGCATATGACTGCTAAGCAAAGTCAGGTAGGGGAGCATCTAAGATGGAGTGCCTTCCCAAAGTCATTGTTCTAGAATTTGGTCACACTAGAATGGGAATTCAAGTCACCTTGCCAGTGTTCCATCTATTGCTGCAGAAGATGTCTTTCAGAAACACTTGAGGCCTAGGTACCATGAGAGAGTGCTGTCTCCTGCCTCTTATCATTTCTTCGCACTCCCATAAACACTAATACCAAACCATTGCAATCCGCTGGTGCCTGAGTCACGTTCACCGGCACGCTGGCATCACATGGCCTTTGCGCACCTCCAAGTGCTTGTATGAATTGCTCCGATGGCTGGCTGATTGCTGATGTGTCTGACGTCCCCCTTCAGCCTTGCCCCAAAAAAGAAAAGTCACTTGAGAAACTGAGTGGGTTTTGCCAACACTGAAGGACTTGACAGGCATATCCCCAAGGTTTCTACCATCTTTCACAGCATCGAGAATCCACCGAAGTGCCTACAGCAAGGTCATGTCTAAACACACAGTAGTGTCGCCTCAGTGCACCCTGGAAGCTTTTGCTCCATGAATTCTGCAGAAGGACTTGCATTCGGAGGAGAATAAAGTGAAGAAATAAAACACGGTTCTGCAAAAACCATTTACGACGTCATCTTTGGACCTGCTGAATGTCCGTTGCTTTGCGGAAGTAAGGAGGTGACATTTATCTCCAGCATCAAGATCAGAGCAAAGTGGAGTAGATCCGTCAGCTCTGAAGCACACTTCAGCCATCCTTTCCCAGGAACAGACTTCAAGGTACTGTCCCTCTGCCATCCACACCCCACCCAGCAGGAGCCTTATTGATTCTGGTCTAACCACATGGTGTGCAGCCCTTGGCACTACTGGTTCTGGGTGTTGTGGTTTCCTCAAAGCAACTGACATTGCTCCTTGGGGCGGAGGGTCTGGCAAGTAAGAGCACAGTGGCTGAGTTTCAAGCGCAGCTAGGAGCTAGGATCAGACATTTCCAAAGAGTTGTTTTTTTTTTTTTTCTTCCTTCGGCTTCCAGGGTTTCTCGGTGTAGCCCTGGCTGTCCTGGAACTCACTCTGTAGACCAGGCTGGCCTTGAACTTACAGAGATCCACCTGCCTCTGCCTCCTAAGCACCGAGATTAAAGGTATGTGCCACCAACGCTGGGCTCCACACTTGATCTTAGCCAAAAGGCCGAGAAGCGATAACGCTGGGCTCCAAAGAGTTCTTCAGCACTGGGAATAATCTCAGGCAGCCCAGGGTGTCCCCTCTCCATGGATCTGTGTTCTAACAGAAGAGCCGACAAAGGGTGCAATCTAACAGTGGCAGAGAGGAGCTGCAGAGATATCAAAGCCACGGCCAAAGAACAAGGCAATGCTCAAGGATCCCAAGGCTCCTTTGCTAGATTGTTCCCATGGAAAACAGCCCATTCTACACACTCAGCATTCTTGATACACTAGCCCGAGAGAACTGAAGAGGCAACAGAGAGACCATTCCCTTTTTGTAGTAAATGTCTTTAAAAACCCTCAAGGAATAGAGGGTAAAGAGAGGCTTGTGGTTGGTTTGCTTAGCCCCGATGAATTCCCAATGAAGTTTTCACAGAATATTACCTTAAAAACTTCAGCCAGTCTATCTTGACACCCAGAGAATTCAAGCTTACTCCAATTATATAAGGTCTTATATGTATACCGTATTTCTAAAGATTTTGCCATTCATTTAAATTGCAGGTAGGTTGCCTATAGACTCGGGAGTCAGCAGGTTCTTAATTTATTGTTTTTCTTACTCATTTTGTAAGGAAGAGCTGTCAGCAAATTTCCCGTGAGCCGGGTTCAGGACAAGGAGCCATTCAGAGGTTTTGAGGGAGCATGTTGTCACACCCATCCAGATAAATCATTTTGAGATATCCCCTAGGATCCCCATGGCACTGTCAACCCCAGTTCCTCACAGCAGAGAGCCTCAGACGAACTCCTCTATAAGCCAGTTACTGCTTGCTTCAAAGAAAAGTCATCAAAATGAAGTCCAGGGAAGTGCCAGTTACACAGGGGGCATGTTCAGAAAGGGAACAATCACCATTTGAATCTCGGTTTCAGCATTAACTAGTTACGAATGTGCCAGTCAGCCATTTCACTCCGAGCCCACTTTATTCCTCAATCAGGTATTATTAATAATAATAACACGCAGCCACAATGTGCTTGTGAAGGACTGGCTGCAGAGAGTAGGTCTCTTCTCTCTGTCATCACTCCAGATGGATGTTCTCTAGAGAATGAGACCTCTGGCCCTCTTCCACAACGACCTAACTCTCCCAAGTTCAGATTCAGTATTTCACTTAAACACATTTTCCAGCCATTAAAAATCTCATCACAGTACTCTGTTCTCAAGGGACATTGAAGCAAAGCCTCTGACTGATCTGTGTATTCTCTCACATATTAGGTATTGAAAAGGTCAAGGCGAAACAGCAAGGACTTGAGGCCTCGGTAGGTTCTAGAAGATGGGCTGGGACAGACAGCTAAGGGACCTTCCCCTGACACTAGATCTACTAAATCGGAAACTAAAGAAAATACTGTTAAACAGGAATGGAATTTCTGACTGTGATTGTTGCTGGAGTATAGTAACATCACTATTTATACAATTTGCACGGCCAAATATTCTCAACGATGCTGGATAGCCCCATCAGTATTGATATATGCCAACCTGGACACTGTTTGGTAACAGTAAAGAAGGAAAACAAGAGAGAAATAGAAATACATTCAGGCTGAATGTGACTGCTTTATGGGTTTACATCTCTGTGGGGTGTGTGCACCCATGCAGAGGTCAGAGAACTGCCCCACGCGTCACTCCTTCCCAGGCACCATCCACCTTCGGTTTTTGAGACAACGTCTTTCACTGGGTACTGAGGCTTGCCTGTTTGGTTGGACTGGCTAGCCAGTGAGCACCAGGAATCCTCAGGTCTCCGCCTCCTCTGCATTGGGATCCCAAGTGTTCACCACCACCTCTGGCTTTTCTCATAGAGGCTGGGGTTCAGACTCAGGTCCTCATGTTTGTGTGGCGGGTCCTTTCCGGACGGAGCCTTCTTCCCGACGGCAGCCTTACTTTCTCATCCTTTCGAGCCCAGCAACATCACACAGCTGCTGTGCAAATGAGGTCTATTTAGAATCATTCCTACCCACCACTCTCTTCCCTGCTCTGAAAGCACGTACATGGAGCTGACTGCCTCTGATGTATTTTTGTCCCATCTCAAATCATAATAGCAGTTGGATGATAACAGCCGAACTGTGGAGCTGACACGGGAGCAGAAACTGCATCTTCTGGAAAACGCTGCTCTCCATCTCGTAGGACATTCACATGGGTTCTTTCATCGCCACAGGAAGACAAGGCTGGGGGAAAAAAGCATAACCCCCAGAAAGGAAGCAGGAAGCGGAGAGAGGCTAGCATGGCACCTTTCTCATCCTGCAGACCGGCCCTTCAGTTCCTACGAATGCCAGCCTCACCAGCCTCTTAGGATCCTGCCTGTGTCTGGGTGGCCTCCTAGAGCCTCGTGAAATCGGAATCCAGCATCGATAAGGACAGGAAGAACATTTCCTTTACAAGAGGGAGGAAATCCAGGGAGGTCAGCTTACAGGGCAGTCCCTGTCAGAGAGAAGGGCCATTCAAAGCACCAGGACAAAAATAGGTCGCTTTTGGCTCTGCCGGAAGTAGGACATCCTGGATGATGCTTTCATGAGACAGACAAAAGGCTGCCTCTGTGCACTTGAACTTGACCTGGCCGTCCAGGAGAAGAAATCTTTCTCCTTATTTGAAGTTGCTGGCGTTCACACACAGAGTTTCTGTGCCTAAAGCACAAATTAAAGGAGTAATTGCCAAATAATAATAATAAAATAAATGAAATAAAAAATCAGCCACAGAAGGAGCTGATGGTGTTATTAAAACTTATACTGCAAGTAATGACATCATCTCATCGAGCAGGTTTTTAAATTGCTTGTCAAAATGAGCAAGTCAGGGAAATGTGACCATATTCTTACACAGAAAATAGTTATATATTAACACCAAGCTACACTTCTCCAACAACACAACAAGGAAGAGCCTCCTTTGGGCTGGGGTGTGCAAATGTCTGAGTTTTGTTGTTGCTGCTGTTGTTTAACTATTTTCCATCTAGATCTTAATAAGAAAGCCCAGTTCGGGGCTAGAGAGGTGACTCTGTTGTAGAACATTAGTTGAAGAGGTGTTACATTTGTCTATGCTGTGGAACATTTGGTCAAGGATGCAAAGATGTGTTGCATTCTTTTATGTTGCATTTGTTTAACTCTGTGAAGCTCTGTTACTGCGCCTGTCTAAAGCACCTGATTGGTCTAATAAAGAGCTGAACAGCCAATAGCGAGGCAGGAGAAAGGATAGGTGGGACTGGCAGGCAGAGAGGATAAATAGGAGGAGAAATATGGGAGGAGAAGATCGAGGAGCAAGAAAAGAAGGGGCCAACCATCCAGCCACCCAGCCAGACATGAAATAAGAAGGAAAGAAAAGATATATGGGAATAGAGAAAGGTAGAAGGCCAGAGGCAAAAGATAGATGGGATAATTTAAGTTAAGGAAAGCTGGCAAGAAACAAGCCAAGCTAAGGCTGGGCATTTATAAGTAAGAATAAGACTCCATATGATTTATTTGGGAACTGGGTGGTGGGCCCCCCAAAAGAGCAAAGAGCCAAAAGAGCAACAAACAAACAAACAGCTATATGGCTCAGCAGTTAAGAGCACTGGCTGGTCTTGCAGAGGACCAGGGTTTGTGTCCCCAAACCCACATGGTGGCTCACAAGCACCTGTAACTCCAGTTCCAAGGTACCTGACTTCCTCTTCTGGTTTCCTTGAATGTTGTACAGATGTGGTACACAGATATACACACAGGAGAAAGAAATACCCATATAAATAAAATAAAACTCAAAAAATGAAATAAAAAAGAGAGCCCAATACATAAAACCAGAGTAAAAAGCGAATTTTCATTATTAAAAATACCACATACAATCCAATTATCCTAGCGAGCCTACTCACTATAAAACTAATTAATGAGAATAATAGTTGCTTTAATTCACCCCATAATTTCAAACTGAACATTGCACATAGTAATTGTCTCATATTTTGCCCTTCCTTTCTGCTTTGGCTACAGAGAATTGAAAAATTCCCAATACAGACAAGCAGTTGTGAAGAGTAACTGTTCATTTCTCACCCCGCTGCATCAGGAGACCCTTCAATTCACCACAGATGCTGAAACAAGCCTAATTTAAACCCAGAGGCAATCGGGCAGCCAACAAGAGTTGATGCCTGAGGGGTTTTCAGCATGATTAACATTTGTATTTTATTAGTGTTTATATAATGGCTTATAAAAGATCACTTTAAAGCCATCGAAATACTTGTCACCTTGGTTATCTGTTGGTCTCCTTGCTGGGAGTCCCCACCATTGAGGGACTGTCACCATTAGAGCAATCCAGTACCTGTTCCTGCAACACCCTGACCTTCATCAGCCAACATCATGTCTCTTATGTTGTCCTCTGTCCAAGTTTGACTCAACCCAAGGGTTGTCACCATCCGCCCAAGTCCCATGTCCTCAGACTGACTCTGTGCTTTCTGCTGCCAGGCTTGACGAACACCACTGTGCTGTCTGGTGGCACCCCCTCTACCACAGACTAGGGTTCCTCTCTCTGCTGCCCTTGACTCCAGGCCTGGGCCATTTACCTGCTCGGGTCTTGGTCTATCAGCTATAGTTCAGAGCTCTCTATTTTTCTAGCCAAAGAGCAGGCATTGGTTAGTATCCTTTCTTGAGGCCGATCACTCAAGAAAGCAGTAGAACTCTTAAAAGTTCATCCTATGTGCCCCTGGGGAAGCGGGGCTCTCTCTACCTCAGCCTTGGCTGTGGCTTGTCATAAATACTCTGCCAGGGTGAGAATGCTGTCTCCTCAAGACAGAAGATGAGATAGGCAAAGTTAGCGCCAAGCTGCAGATGCAGGAAAAGGGCTGAAGCAAGGACTACCGAGATCTCAGGGGGATGAAACATTCACACATGCAACAGATGTGGTCTCTACACAAAGAAGTAGAGGCGTTCTGTACTGGAAAGGACCATGCGCGCTCACCATGCTAACACATAGGTGTCAGAGGAAATGGGGGAACAAAAGGGCTTGAGAGTACTCAAGCCTGGAATGCAGCTAGGTTGCTAATGTTCAAAGGGTTGCTTATTTCGATCCAGTCTGCCCTTGGAATTTAACAAGTTCCAACCGGTCTTGTTAATGTGAACCTGAGGGAGACGCCCTCCCTGTGACTACCTTTATGTCAGTGTCATCTTGGAACAGTGAAGGCTGAAGAACGGGAGAAAAGTTGCAGAGGAAAAAGGAGCCAGAACGGAAGAGGTGCAGGCTGGTGGATTCTTCCCCAGGGCTCTGGGGCTAGGCTGTGAGTTCTGTTTCAGGGTTGACAGGAAGTGCATTTCTCCTATGGCTGCATCATTTCTGTTCCGTTCCCCACTGCTCCTAGTCTGCTGTTTCTACCAGCAACCAGCTAAGTCTCATGAGCTTCAGTCCCCTGTGGGCTGGAAAGAAGATGTGGGTGGCCAAACATGGTCCCACAGGACTCTGGGTGCCAATTCCCAAATGGCCTTGGTGGTCTTGTGAGACCAAAATGAGCCATCTTAGAAATAAGACCAAAATGCTTTCACCCTAAAACTAAGGCCTAAGATTTCTCCTTTTAGGTACAGGCCATGAGTTACTGAAACCAGTCAGTCCAGATTCCAGAAACCAGAAAGTGTAAAAGTACAGAGTTACAAGGTAGTCATGAGGTAATGACTGCCAGACTATGGAATGTCCTCTCCCTGGTTCCCTAGGTAACTGTTTGACCAAAGAATGTTCCAACCCTGGTTTCCAGGGTAACTGACCATAAAAATGTCCCCACCTGAGGGCAGCCAATGAGAAATGGTGGCAGGCAACCACCCCCTTAGAAATAAGATTAAGCCATGATTTCTAGAAAGTCCCTAGAAGCGAGCCAATCAGAATTGTACCCGTACTATCACCCCTAAATGATGTAACCTTGTGGTTTTTGCCTTTAAAAAACTGAGCTTGCAGAGAGGCGGGCACTTCCTCCAGCCTCCACTGTGTTGGATCTGTTGGACAAAGTCCCTGCCTAGGCTTGTATTGCTTTTGGATATCCAGAATTAAACCTTGCTTTTGCATTCTGGCATGCTTGTCTTCGGTGGTCTCTCTGGGAGTCGTGATCTGGGCACAACAGTATATTTAACCTGTGATCACACATAGGAAAAAAAAGGCTGTGGGATCCTTTCTTTTTTTATTTCAATTATTTGATTTTTTTTCTTATGCCTATGGATGTTTTCCCTGCATGTATGTTTATATATCACAAATATACAGTGCTCACTGAGGCCAGAAGGGGGCACTGGATCCCCTGTGACTGGTGTTACAAATGGTTGTGAGGTGCCATGTGGGTGCTGGGAACCAAACCTGAGTTCTCTGTGAGAGCAGCTGGTACTCCTAACTCTGAGCCTTCTTCCCAGGCCCCGTGTGAACCTGTGGCTAGGGCGGTTGTAAGGATTTAAAGAGAGAACCATTGGAAAGTGGTGTCAGCATTACCCGGCACATCCCAGGAACAGAACATGTTGGCTGCTGCTATCTTCTGTACAGAAAGATTTCCGGACAAGTTGTGATGCAATCAAAACCTCTGAGTTGGCACCATCCAATGCACCAGGGGGGAAGTTGCTGGGAAACAGAAATTGCTGTGTTTTTCCACTGGCAACTAGCGGCTTCCATGGGCCTGCATTACCATCGAAGCAACTCAGAGAATGAAGTCGACCAGAAGCTCAGGGGTGCCATAACTCTAAAATTATGTTTCAATCATTTTCCTTTTTAAAAGCTACACCTCAGCTCTCCCTTCCTCCGGAGGGTCCTACTATGTGTCTGGTGCATCTTTGTGGGCAGCCCACTTTTCCTCATGAACTGGCTGGCGTGCTTTGGATGAATAGATGAGAGAAAGAGGCACAGAACTCAAGGGTGAAAAAGCAAGCTTAAGTAAAAGGAGCTACCATACAGCCAGCGGCTGGTAGCTTAAAAGAAAATGGTCCAAGGGTTATAAATTCAGGCAGGGCGCCATGAGACTTACAATCATGTCACTGGAGTTTGGTCTGTGGGAAGAAAAGAAGATAGACTCCAGGCTTTTGGGCCTCTAAATCACGTGATGGAAGTGAGGTACTGAGTATGTGTACTCAGAAACATTCAGGACTTAATGGCTGTGGATACTTACCACAGAATGGCTGACTAATGATACTAGTCAGAACATATGATAACACAATTAAAATGCATGGGATTTTTTGTTTTTGTTTTTCAAGACAGCTTTTCTCTGCATAGCCCTGGGTGTCCTGGAGCTCACCTGTAAATCAGGCTGGCCTTGAACCCACAGAGATCCACCTGTCTCTGTCTCCTGAGTGCTAAGATTAAAGACGTGCGCCACCATCACCCTGCAAAATATACGGGATTTTAAAACTCTGTGTGTGTGTGTGTGTGTGTGTGTGTGTGTGTGTGTGTGTGTGAGAGAGAGAGAGAGAGAGAGAGAGAGAGAGAGAGAGAGAGAGAGAGGACCTACTGAGCTACCTTGCCATCCTGGAACTGTGTGAGATTATTCTAATTCACAATAAAATATAAATGACAGATGTGGAGGTGTATGCTGAGAGTCCTAGCACATAGGGAGTGGAAGCAGGAGGAAACAAGTTTAAACCAGCCTTGGCTGGTGCAAATAATGAGTTTCAATGATGAGAACCTAATGAGTTCATGGCCAGTCTGGTCTCCATAGCAAATTCAGAGCTACCTTGAACTACCTGCATGGCCCTGTCTTATAAAAGGGAAGACAAAACAAAATGAATGAACTAAAATCCGAAGATAAGCCCCATCAAGGTGGGTGACAGTGCATTTATTACCGGCACCCAGGCCACAAAGAACTTAACTGTATCAGGAGAGGGTCAGTCTAGGACTGGAGAGGGAGCTTAGCAGTGAAGATTATGCATTGCTTTTCCTTAAGGACCCAGATTTGGTTCCCAGCATCTGTATCAGGAGGCTCACAAGCACCCATAACTCCAGCTCCAAGGGATCTGACGCCCTCTTCTGGCTTCTATGGGTACTGCACTCATGCATACAAACACCCCCCCCACACCCCCACAGACAAATACACATACTCATAATTAAGAATAAATCTTTAACAACGAGAATCAATCTATGGGAGTATTATATTCCACTTTCAAAAGATGGATGCATGACATAAACACCACCAGAGTCTGTTCCTGTGGCCTTTCAAAGCTCTTAGCCTCTTAGTCCGAGAGTTAAAAGCTTGGCCATTATTTGCAGCGCTGTCTTTACCTGAAAGGTGTCCATATCTGTAATAAACTGCACACCTGTCTATGCTTTCACCACATTCTTTCCAAATCCTCCAAGACGATCTGACAGGGATGGAGGAAATCTCTCCGGGTCCTGCACTAACTAGAAACTTCCACCTGACAGGCAAACACTTAGGTGAGTCACAGTGGGCCTTGCAGATTTCACCATCATAGCTGCGTTCTGTGCCTGCTGGGGACCCTCCTCAACTTCATCAACGTCATTTGCTTCCAGCTCGAGCCGTCATCCGAGGTCTTCCCTCCTGAACGACTGCTTCCTCCATCAGCACTAATGAATGATACATGATGGTATTTCACACTGTTTCCGGAAAGCTTTCTCGCCCGGCAACTGTAATGCATCCACTTTATGGAGTCTGACCTTAATTAACCAAAGAGACCTCACGCCAAGAGCCTGCACTGCCTCCCTGAGTACACGATTCCTTTGGAAATCTACCCTTGTCTCTTAGGCACATCTGTGATTAGTCTCTATAAAACTCCTTGGGCTTGTCTTTCTGACACAGACAACAGCTCTGGGGCAAAAGCTTCTAAGGCGGTCTTGAGAGCGTGGGACACGAGCCAGAAGCAGCTGAAATCACAGCTCAGAAAAATCAATGGTGGATGGCTTCATCCTCAAACATCACCCAACACACAGACAGCCTCCCAATTCCTCCCGGCAGACCCATCATGAAAGTCCCTGCTCACGGGCTTAGCTGCACACTTCCTCTGCAAATACAGGGGTTTATCTAAAAGAGCCAACCCACGGAACACCTAAGCTCCTAATACATAAGTAATCACTTGTCTCTAGGAGCAAACCCTCGGGAAGGAATGGCGGGCCTCCCAGGGGTAGAGGCAATGATTCAGCAAGCTGAAGATGTCAGAGCAGCAGTATTTAAGATGGCAGACATCCCTGAAACCCAGAAGGGAAAAGAAAAACAACTCTTCTTGGTCTTACTCTATGTGATTTAAGGCACAAGAAGATGATTATCAGGGGGTGCCAGACAGAAAAACAAAACAAAACAACTAAAACCTACCTAATCTAAAAAGGTAATGTCTTCAGGATTGCTTTGCAATAGTAGTTAACAATGAGCATCAAGACCCATTTTGTCCGGGGTAGATGCGACCAAGGCGAATGTTTAGCTGGTTTGCCACTGAGTTAAAAGTGACATTTTGGAGGAGCCTGTTGCTCAAGGCACAATGCCATCCAGGAGTCCTGCTTACAGAACAGGCATTGTTTGCTCTTCCCGAGCCTCGACTCTCTCCCAGAGAAGTGACATGTTGTCTTTTTTGAGATTGAAGTTAGACAGGCGGGTATTTTCGGGGCTTTTTTCAAGGGTGCTATGTAGAATTTATCCTGCTGTTATAGTCTACTGTTTTGAATGTCTAGACAATGGGGAGGGGAAAGAGCAATCCTCCTGTTTAATAAAGAGGGATCTGCATTAGAGAGTAGAGTTGTGGCAGTGATAAAATACCCCGACACAGGCAACTTAGGGAAGAAGGGACTCATTTTGACTCATAGTTCAAGGGTGTCATCCATCATGAGCAGGAAAGACACCTCAGCAGGAGCTGGAGGAAGCTGGCCACATTGTGTCCACACCAGGAAGCAAAAGGTTATGGCAGCTAGATCTCAACTGCCTTTTCCCGTTTTATTCTGTCCAGGACTCCAGCCCATGCAATACTGTTGTCCATAGATAAGAGTTAGGGTTGGTCTTCTAGGTGACTCCCTCATAGGTATGTCCAGGGTTTGTCTTCTAACCATCACAGTACCTCATGGTCCTTATGGTCTGTAATCCTAAGACTTCATTGTATTCTCCAATTTTCCATGGGAGGACACCGTTCACACAGTGCAGGCAGAATTGCAAGGCTTGAGGTGTGAATGGATGTCTGCTAAGTTTTATGAAACTGTATATACACACCTTAAAGTGTTACACTCTGCAGTGAATGTGGCTTTCAATCCGCATCATTCCACAGAGGACCTGACAGGGACTTGTACGGTTATTTTACAGTTGTTCTAGGTAAATACTGTCCAAGTCCACAGGAGGAAACACTGAAGTCTAGTCAATTCCAGGGCTTCTTGTAGTCACTAGTCAAAGCAGGGATGAGACTGATGTACAGGGTCCAGAACCCATGAGGCAGGTCCAAAGCCAAGAGAGTATGAGTCAACCCTGAATGGGCCAAGGCTTATTGTCCAGCTTCTTCCTATACCCACAGCCTCTCTGCCTGAGTGACTGAACACATCTGAATACACTGAGTTCAAATGAAGACCTTGACTTTTGACCTTTTTTCTCCTAGGGTAAACATCCTTTCCAAAATACCAGATCTCAGCCGGGCGATGGTAGTGCATGCCTTTAATCCCAGCAGTGGGGAGGCAGAGGCAGGAGGATTCCTGTGAGTTCGAAGCCAGCCTGGTCTACAGGGTGAGTTCTAGGACAGGCTCTGAAGCTACACAGAGAAATCCTGTCTTGAAAAACCAAACCAAACCAAACCAAACAAACAAAACCTAAAATACCAGGTCTGAAGGGAGTTGCTTCTAAAACCCAAACATCCTCAGTGACCGCCGTATTTCCCATTTCATCGTCCTACCAGACCACGACTAAAGTCACGTTTCCAATAATGCTTTATAATGATCAAAACAGTCACCTAAGCACATCTGGGGGGAAGATGATATTTTCAGTGCACAGGCTGAGATTGTTGATGGGTAAGAAGATGCATACATCTGCTAGGGAGCGTTCTATGTGGTTCTCATGACACAGCATTCACCATGGAGACAGTACACGCATTCAAGGCTACCAGACATCAGAGGCAGGAAAGGGTGGATAAGGTGAGCACAGAGATTGGAGGGGACTCAGCTGTCAGTATGACACTGCCAGGGTGCATACATGTCATTAGTCTTAATGCCAGCCATGGGCTTCAGGGATAAAGGTGTGTCAAAGCAGACACATCAACAGGACAGAGGTAGGGACTCTGAGCCACGTGTTTAAAATAAACCCAGTGCGTCTAAGACAGGATTTGTCCTGCTTTCCGGTCTGAATGTATACCCTGACATCAATATCCCATCAAAAAAAAATCACAGCAGAACTGTTCTCAAGAAAGGCCATTTGTGACTCCGAGACAGGTTAATAACACGCTCAGTCTCACTACTCCACCAGCTGGGACCAGGGGAAGTGTTTGAAATGACTCCCTTGCAGGCTGGGATGGGGCAAGGTCGAGAATCGCACAATCAAATATAAATTCACACATCTGACTCCCGACGGAGGAGAGGGATGGATGTGAAAATAACCTGTTCTCATACAGTTCCCTCTTGTCTGATCACCAAGCCAGCCCAGCTAGGAGACAGAGGAGAAAGGAAAACTCTTCAGGATGCTGCTCCTTGGGTGGCAAGGATGTGGTCTGAGGTGCTCAGGGAGCCAGGGAAGAAGTGTGGGACGGCAGGGGGATGGGTGTGCATGGTGCTGGGACTGAGGAGGCATCGGAGGAAAGAGGAGGTTGACAACACTATTTAACAAGGGGCATCATGGGTCAATTTAGCCAAGGGCAGTTGCTTCCCCACAGTTGGAAGGCCAGCATACATTTTTCCCCGGCACTTTTGTTGACACTTCAACAAAAATACCACACACACACACACACACACACACACACACACACACACACATCATATATATATGCCCCATGCTATCAATCAGGCTCCTTTCAAGGAGGCCATTGCCTCTCTCGGAAAGGACTGGTGATATTTGAACTCACAGGAGACAATCACAACTACCATTTAGTAGAAACCCCTGAGGCTTTCCTCTGAAAAGTTGTGAATATACCCTCTGCATGCAAAGCACTGCTCCCTGAGGACATCTGCTGCCGTGTGTCCACACATTTCCCCAAGAGCCTCAGAGGAGACCCCCAAATCACTTCACACTTTTAATCTTATTCTTCCCCAATTTCTATTTTCCCCCCACAAGATACCCTAAAAAGAAAAATGAAGCTTCGTGGCTGCTGTGGCTCACTTTGGGATGCAACCTAGGGTCTCAACCATGCCAGGCAAGCGATCCACCCCGAACCTCCTCCTCAGCCGGATCTTGGCTGCCGGTTTCTGATCAGGTTGATAATCTACAAAACAAAATCAGTAGGGTTTCTGCCTCGGATGCCCAAAGGAATCCCATGGGGGAGAGTTTTTCAACATACCAAGCCTGGGCCTCTGCCCCCCAGAGACTCCAATTTAATTGCCTGGCACTGTGCCTAGGTGGGAGCATTTTTAAAAAGCTCCCCAGGTGCCCACCAGCTGATGCTAATGTAGAAACTGAGCCAAAAAAAAAAAAAAAAAAAAAGGTCTGTTCTGTACTTGGCCCTCTGTTCCACAGCCAAGCCTCTTTCTCCTTCCGAACTTGCCCTCTCTGTCTTCCACACCTTACACTGCTTCTCACAGAGCTGCCCTTCCCTGGCTTGCCTTTCTAATCTTGTTAAGGGAAATCTCGACAGTGCACAGCTGTCTGCTTGGAAGTGAAGGAATGTGTGTCTTCAAGGCAGTGGTTCTCAACCTGTGGGTCATGACCCCTCTGGGGTTGCATATCAGATATTTACAATTCATAACAGTGGCAAAATTACAGCTATGAAGTAGCAAGGAAATAATTTTATGGTGGTGGGGGGAGGGTGTCATTACAACATGAGGAACTGTATTAAAGGGTCTCAGCATCACGATGGTTGAGAAACACTGGTCAAAAGCATCTCTCCCATAATCCATCTTGGCCACTGACTGTAGTGGTGCTTTGTTCAGGGCCCAGGACAGACTTTCTTGACTTTTTAAAAAAACAAAATAAACAAACAAATAAACAAACAAACAAAATGCTCCCTGCCATCTGCTGGTTGAACATCCAACCATTTAACATTATTTTTCCCTCTTCCTAGTATTTCCCATCCTGCTCAAGAGAACATCAAGAGTGATCTTGGGGCTGGAGGGATGGCCCAGCAGGCCACAGTGTCTGTTGCTCCATTCCCGGCACTCTTGGATCTGACGCCCTCTTCTGGCTGCTCTGAGCACTGCAACACAAAACACCCATACACAATAAAAATTTGAAAAAAGAAAGATGGCAAATATGTTTGAATTCCTTCACCTACCTGGTCACCCTGTCAAAACAGTAGTAAAAAGAGGCTATAAAGCCTTTACATTTCCTTCCTTACTCGATGTGCCTTATCATCTTGCTTTTAAAAACCTTCAAAACTAAGAAATTTATTGGGGAGGGGCCATGCCTTTGAGATAGACAATACAATTTCCTTTACAATCACTTTTATTTATTTGTTTGCTTGCTTGTTTGTTTTGGTGGTTTTTCGAGACAGGGTTTTTCTGTGTAGTTTTGGTGCCTATCCTGGAACTCCCTCTGCACACCAGGCTGGCCTCGAACTCACAGAGATCCACCTGCCTCTGCCTCCCGAGTGCCGAAATTAAAGGCGTGTGCCGCCACACCCAGTTACAGTCACTTTTTATTTCCATTTTTTCCCCATTTTATTCACATTTTTTTCAGCCTAAAGTTAGTGAACAAACAATAAAACAGGCTTAATTTTTCCTTCTCTACAAGGCGGTGCGTGTTTGGAGGAAAGGAGCTGTGTGGATCCGAGGCTCCCTTGGGAAAGGTCTGATTAGCATCTCTCCATCAGGAAGACATCGCTGCTCTGTGGAGGAGCAGAAGCCTCGGGAAACCCACTCCGCTAAAACGCTGACAAGTCCCAGAGGCAGAGACGACACCCAGAGCATGTCTGCACAGGCTTTCCAACTCTGCATTTCTCCTGTAGAACTACACATGCGCACACCAATGAAGAAACAACTGAAAATCCCCCAGAACACAATCCTTAAGACCCAGGATGCTAGCTGGAGCTTTGTCGCCACTCCTTAGAATTGCTCGCCCTTGATGCAGTGGGGGAGGGGCTGGGTCCTGCCTCAACTGAATGTACCAGGCTTTGCTGTGCCCCCATGGGAGGCCTTACCCTTTTGGAGGAGGGGATGGAGGTGGGTGGGTGGAGGGGAGCGTGGGGGCGGGGAGTGGGAGGAGAGATGAGAGGGGGAGCCGTGGTTGGTAGGTAAATGAATAAAAAAATTTTTTTAATAAAAAAGAATTACTGATATCAAAAGCTAAGCAAAAGCTGATCAAAATGTTTATTTTTATTAAGCTGATCAAAATGTTAATTATTTTTATTTATATAAATATTATATAATCATATATTGAATAATTAAATATAAATATTAAATAATTATTTGTAATTATTTTATTTAATATAAATTAGTTATTTATTCAGGGAAGAACTAACTCCATGGGAGGGCCTATTTTGTCCTGAAACTTTTTTTTTTAAAGAATTCATCTGTGTATGTGTGCGTGCAAACGCATACATGTGCATGCAAGAGCAAACATATAGAGGTCAGAGGACAACTTGCAGTGGCTGGTTCTCTCCTTCCATCGTGTGGGTTGTTGAGCTTGGCAGCAAGCCCCTTTACCTACCGAGCCAACTAGCCCATCATTTTTACATTTTGAACTATTAAAAAGTTCACTCATTTCTTGCTTCCCGTGCATTTCCTTTAAGTATTTGGGAGACATCTTTGGCAAGTAATTTGTAGTTTATATACAGGGAAATAGGCAGCCTTTCCATGAGGGTCAAACATGCCGCCTTTCACGAGAGGGACAAACGTGAACGATTTGCTAAGTATACACACAGGGAACTATGCTGTCCTTCCAGAAACCTGGCAAACCACAGCACACATCATGTAACTCAAGAGTGATCTCCAGAATGCGGGACCCTGGTGTAACACACTCAATGACTCCACATGGAATTGTCTGTTTCTTCTTTCCTTGGTGCTGAAACCAAACCATGTCTTCTCCAGTTCTTGTCTTTAAAAACTTAGTACACTATGGTTAGGGCTACTTAGTGTCCCTGAAATATCTCACTGTCCTAGAAGTTTAGAACACAATTGCTACTTTTAACTTAGTTATAATGTGTGCAATAGGTGTGTGTGTGTCAGAGAGAGAGAGAGAGAGAGAGAGAGAGAGAGAGAGAGAGAGAGAGAGAGAGAGAGAGAGAGAGAGAGAGAGAGAGAGGTGGGCACATGCCTGTGGAGGCCAGAGGATAGCCTTGGATGTTGTTCCTCAAGCACTATCCACTGTTTTTGTTTATTTTTTGAGATATGGTCTCTCACTGACCCGTTACATGTCCAGTAGGCCCTGGAGGCTGGGCAGTGAACTCTAGGATTTTCTTGTCTCTGACTCCTCCTCACTGGGATTATAAACAGGTTGTACTACATGTGGCTTTTCAAATTTATGCTGGATTATACTAAGATCTTCATGGTGTATGCCCAGGCTATCTATTTCCCTAGCCTGGTAGAACTAATTTTGTACCCATGTCACAAATGCAGAATGTTGCTCCTAAATGTAAAAAACATAATGCTGTTAAGAACATTTCCTTTGCCTGGTCCAGCTTAATCTGTATCACTGAGCCAGACGCTATATTTCTGTCTGGCTTTCCAAAGCAACCTTGCCAAAGCTCTATTTTGTTTTCTTACTGCGTTTCTATGGTAAAAGTAAATTCTCACGCATTTTTTTAAAATTTACCTCTGAGACCTGTGTGAGAATTTTACTAGTGAGCTAAAGATTCCAGGAAATAATCTGAAAGAATATTACCCATGGGTCTATCCAAGGAACAAACTCAGAATTCCTGAACCCTGTGGAGGCTCTGAAAATGCTTATGTACATTGCACAGCACAGCAAAGCACTATTTCTAGCATCTAGCTGCTTGGAACAAGGGATAAATCAATCTACACATGCACATTCAGTGATGAGCTCGAGAGAATCTATTCCCCACTAGCCACCACTCACTTTGGCTATAGAGCAAGAAAGGGTTGCAAGAGAAGAGAGAGACTCCCCATTTCCCTAGAAGAGGAGAAGGTCTCGGAGCACAACAGTGTGGGGAGATGTAGACTGGCAGCCTGGACCACCTGGGCCACCCAGGCCAAACACTCCTCCAATCTCTCCTTCATCAGAAGAGAGTAAAATCCCCTAAAGGGATTCCCAGGAATTTTAGATGTCAATGGTGAAATTTGACAAACTGTTTTAATAACAGAAGAGCTCCGGATGGGAACTAACATAAAATGAAAGAGGACTTGGGAGAGGATTGGGCCATCCGTCAGGGAGATTGGTGAATTCAATTGTTTTGTTGGCTCTAATGGAATCAACCATTAAGGAGAGCTGGAGCCATCCCAGAGACTTCTCACCCAGCACTCACGTTATGGAGGCATTAAGTGACTATTGGATAGCTAAGATGGAGAGTATTAAAGCCGAGAGCTCTTTCTCCTCCATCCCATCATGGGTCACATCCTTCAGCCTTTAGTTTCCTTGACCACTTCTGTAATTATATATTGAAAGGGCCTATTTCTGCTGAAGGCATAAAGGTAAGTAGACGAAGACTGAGCCGGTTGGAGGATGATCAAAAGACCATCACGATTCTCTTCATACTGGAAGGGCTAGCTCGGGGGTCCTAGGGGATGGGCAGTAGATTTATCTTGTCTGTCTGAGTCAGACTGCGATGGCTCAAGATTCTGGCTCAAGACATTTTCGTCAATATTGACCAAGAAAAAAAGACAGCACTTGCTTATCCCTTTGCATGCCAGGACTGCTCTCCCACCACCACTGCTGTTTGTACCACCCACATTCATTTTTCCATCAACAACTGGAGTGCCACACCAGACAATCACAGAGCAAAATAATGAGCTGGGACCACAAGGACAACTCGAGATAACCCTCCTGTGCTTGGATAATGATTTCTCTAAGTCAGAAGTTCAGGAAATGATGATTTAATAAACCAACTGGACATTTGTTTAGTTTTCTTTGTGTGCGTGTGTGTGTGTGTGTGTGTGTGTGTGTGTGTGTGTGCGGGTTTAGTTTTCTTTTCTCTCTTGCAGGGCTTCTGAGAACCCTATCTCTAAGAATGAGATAGTCCCTCCCATCCTACAAACATCAAAACAATGACTGTGTCTTCCCCTAAAACGCTATTCACTCTGTACGGAGCTCTCCTGTTACACTCAACAGACCAAGGGAGGAAACAGCCATCACCATGTTTGAGTCTTTCCTGCCGTGCATGGCAGACACACCACAGATTTGGTAAGTGGATAACCCACTGGATAAAATGAGAAGATCTCCTTATAGACTTACGCCACATTTTAAAATACGTAGCACTCATTTTAGACAAAAGCAACCTCTTGTATACTGAGCTCACAGCTTCAGAGGGCAACTTCACAATGTATAAAGCCGGAGCGTCAACCTGTAGTGGCCCTCCTCCCCACACACAGCTGTGGAGGAGACATAATTCAATGTACCATAAGGAATAGAACCCATAACCAAAGACACTTTTAGTATGACCGAATGTTTAATGACACGAAAGGAAGCATGCAGAATAATATCAAGGAGTGAAAATGGCAAATAGGATTCCAGTTTTGCAATGCCTACAGCCGGGTGTATGCATACCCACAAACATCCACACTCCTATTCTCTGAATAGAAAAAAGTTCTAGAATGAAAAAGCCCCAAATCTCTCTTAAGAGCAATTTCTGTCTAAGGATGAGACAACCAATGTTTAATATTTTATTTTTATGCAGACAAAGTAAGCCTACTTTCCCAAAGCATCCATTTCCCCAGATATCATCTATGTGTTCTTTGTATATTTTAAGTTGAAACGCAAATGTGTGTCTTCAAAGCTTCTGCATTCACTATCATGGCCCAGGACACCTAATCGATGCTATGACATGCCGATCTCAGATGGGACCCAATTCTGATGATAATAACTAAAAATGTGAAGGTCGTTTAAGAATGGGTGTGACATTCCCATGATGTTCACCTGGGGGCACTGAGCCAGGAGCTTCACTGAATGGATGACTTCAGTGACTTCTTGAACTCAAGTTCGTTTGGTGAGGACAAGAAGTTTAGAGTGTAAAAAGCCATGGATTGATGTGGGTATCTTCCTCGAGTCATCGGTGAATCGGGAAAGGTGAAAGACAATAGCATGCTACATTTCCCTTCTGTGAAAATAGAGCGGTGTGATACACGACACAGAATGCTAAGTTTAAATGAACTTTAAAATGAATGTTCCACATAGTTTCCACCCTGCTATCCTTGGGAACTGATAGAAATTCAGTACTCTTTGGCAGTTTTCAAAAAGCCTGAAGGAGAGGTTGGAGAGATGGCTCAGAGTGCTTCTTGACCTTCCAAGGGACCTGAGCTCTGTTCCCAGCACTCATGTCGGGTGGTTCACGGCTGCCTGTACTGGAGTCTGTGGGCACCTGCACACATGTTGTATACACACACATACACACAAATATAAATAAAAAGGGAGGAAGCCCCACATAACAGAGACAGGGGTTGGGGGCAGGTACAATCCTTTTGTGAGAACAGAGGTAGTGCTCTCTTACAGGCACCAAGTCTTCATGGCATGCTAATGTCCGAGGGAAGGACCGACATTTCTTTATATTACTTATGTCCCTTGGAAAATGACATGACCAAGGAAAGCTAGTGAGTGAAAGGTGGCAAGTGTCCACCTGAAAACTAGCATGTAATAGATGGGAACAGGGGACATAATTGAAAGAAAAAACATTTCTCAGCTTCATATGTGCAACTTCAGGGATGTGTAATTGGGACATGTGAATGGTTGATCACAGGATCTGCGTTTTCCTGCTTTGGCCTTTGGCACTTACCAACATTCAAAGGGCTTCATTTTTAATGAATAACCTTTTCAAATGAATAATATCCCTGAATAAGAATCTCTGTATATTATACATGATGAGGCATCTAGTATAAATTTAAAATCTATAAATATGCAATTATATTTTAAAGATGGCATGTTCACCTTGGGGGGAAAAACACCTCTTTCTCCTCTTCCCTTTTCCCCTCTCCCTTTCACTCCTTTCTCTAATATTCTTCCTACTTATAATCTCTCTCTATATAGATAGATAGATATTAATATGTAATGAGGCCCTATTTCTAACCATATGATATGTGAGGGTGCCCCACATATTTTATCTCCAAACTTTTTATAACTGAAACTATCTGAGAGAGAAACTGTCTCTGGTATTAGCTAGCTCCAAACATCCAGTCTTAGCTATTGAAGGTATGCCCTCAGGAGCTACCACTGAAGTGTACTCAAAAATTCAAATAAAAACACCCAGGCAACTAGTGGCAGTGTTGAAAGTAGCAGGGCTGGAGAGAGGGCTCAGTTGTGAGGAGCTCTCACTGGCTGCTCTTCCAGAGGACCAGGGTTCAATTCCCATCACCCACATGACAACTCACAACTGCCTGTAACTCCAGTTTTAGGGTTACCTGACACCCTCATATAGACATATATGCAAGCTAAACTCTAATGCATATGAAATAAAAAAAAATTTAAAAAAAGAGAAAAGAAAACAGCAAAGCAGCCATGTGTCATATGTCAAGGGACAGTGACACCCAAGTGACCTCAGCCTCAACCATGTTCCTATAAAAGCAAATGGCCACCTACCAACCAGCATCCTTTGGGAAAGATAAACACGTGACTAACTACAGCAGACCAAGCTTTGGTGCGTGGCCACTTTATATAAGTCCAAGCTGAAAATATTAACCACTGTAACCATGGTTACCAATTGGAGATAAGCGCTGGTGTTCTCTCATTCTCTCTCTCTCTCTCTCTCTCTCTCTCTCTCTCTCTCTCTCTCTCTCACACACACACACACACACACACACACACACACACACACACACACACAGCTGTGCTCATACATTCTGGCTTCGGTTTGTCACACCAGCTCTCTAAACCTGCTCTGGTCTTGTTCTAGAATTAAGAAGAGACTCAGATTTCTCAGATTTCATCCATTTAAGACAGAAAGTGTCTTTATTTCTACATTATGTACATTTCCCCCCTCTTATCCCAAACAGATGCATCTGAACAAATCCCTCTGGAAAAGGGCGGCTGAGTAATTTACATTTGAAGCAATACAGCAGATCTGCAAATAAAACCCATTGTCTGTCAAGAAGAATTCTTCTCATCGAAGATAAAATGTCAGCAAGAGATAAACATTCCCAGTTATATGTTGATAACATCTTCACTCCTCTGAGACTCTAGCCATTTGCCCCCAGAATGCCCAGACCCATCTTGTCCCCACTTCCCAGGCTGTCTCATGGCATGAATTACTTTTGCTAAGATTTGGTTCCATAGCAACCAAGAAGGCACCAGGGCTGCAGCTCAGCCCATAAATAGCCATCTTTCAAGTTAGAGTTCTATGATACCAAGACTATCTCTCAACATCATGCAGTAAAGAAAGGTAAAAGGCAACGGTCAATACAAGAAGATGCAAAAGTATCGTCTTCATGCTGTGGGCTTGGAGTTCCGTGCTTAAGTTAAGGAGGTGAAGAGATGCTTGGATCTTTGCTGTGGATTTCATTACTAGGATCTCAGAATGAAGTGGCTTTGTTAAAAGAGGACATTACCTGGGCCTCTGACTTTTGACTCCAGCATGATTCCAGTAACACAAAAGGAAGGAGGGAGTAGGGTTGGCAGGACAGGGGGATAGCTTTGAGACTCGGCGAGGGTGAAATTGGCGGCAGTCCATACATCCTGGTGATGTCATCCATATTCTTAGAAGCTCGATGGCAATATGATTTGCATGGGCATCACTACCTTCCCACTTGAAATAACTAGTTCGTTTGATTTATCTAGAAGAATGATTAACAATTAGAAATACATGGAAACTGTCCCAGGTAACAAAGTTTTCATTTAAAACTGCAAACTCCTCCAAGTGGCCATCCTGCTATTTTTAACTAAACAATGTAGTGCCAAGAAGAATGTATAGGTTCTTGTCATATGTTTTCATGAAGCTTACGGAGGCGACTTCTAAACATAGCTCTGCCATGGCAGTAAGGACCACTGAATTCATAGCCAGAACTCCAGATACGAATCGCCTTGACAGCAAAACTGGTATTTCTGTGCGCCCTATCAACCTAAGCTACTCAATGAAACTTCTGAGGATGTAGAAGAAATAGGAGGCACCAAGAACAGGTAGTCACAACTTAATTCAAATCAACAATGTAAATGAACGTATGCACACACACACACACACACACATGCACATGCACATATACATGAGAACCATAAGGGGCTTTAACCACCAATAAGAACACTAAGATACCAAATTTAGCTCACATCTGGTCATTTCATCTAAAAGAATGAAAGTACACCCATTTAGAAAGTCCAAGAATTTCCCACACAACAATTATCAAACCGAGGGGCTGGAGAGATGGCTCACCAGGTAAGAGCACTGTCTGCTCTTCCAGAGGACCTGGGTTCAATTCCCAGCACCTACATGGCAGCTCACAACTGTCTGTAATTCTAGTTCCAAAGGATCTGACCCCCACACACAGATGTGCGGGCAGGCAAAACACCAATGCGTACAAAATTAAAATAAACAATTAAAAAAATTATCAAAATGAATCAAGTCAGCAAGGACAGTGCTGGTCATTTGGAAAACCATTTAACAAAATTGTGTTTCCTTGTTTTGTTTTTTTTTTTTCCTGCACAGAAGCTAAGATGAAGACAGAGGTTGACAGGTGAAGGGCTGAAGCTTCCAAGGAAGGGATACGTGAGAAGACAAAAGCAGGTGGTCCGGGTGGCAGTCAGGACACAAACACGGAATCAGCGGTCATTAGTCACTAATAAGAATGTACGCTAATGAGACAGGAGATTCCAGTGGTCATTTGGGGAATGCGACCAGGGCAGAATGGATTCACTATCAAAGAAGTGAGCGTCTTTCCTGTGAGGTGACATGTGGGAGACACTCAGAGAAGGGGGAGCTGCTAGCGCTGGACACTCTTAGGAAGCACACTGGAGCCTGTCTGGCCCACTGGGGTCCTCCAGGCCATGATGGGGTCCAGACTGCAGACTTCAGAAAGATGACAGTTCTTGTTCTTTCGGATTGTGTTCATAAGAGAGAGCTGCATTCTTTCAACAATGCTGAAGAAGATCTACAGATGTTTCAGTAGACATGGGAGGATTTTATGTCGTGGTAGAGATGAAAACTGAACAGAGTGACTAATGAGATACCATGAAGTCACCATTATAATTTCATTTTAAAGTAGACATTGGAGTTCTCAATTCACTTGAGATGGAATAAATGATAACCTTTCCAAGCATCCGCAGGTCATTTTAAGGACAGGAGCAAATCACATCTGAGAACAAAGAAAGACAGTATCTGGATATACACCCCTGCTTCTTTAATCCACAACTCTGTGAGTCACTCAATACACATAAGGAAGATAAAAGGGATCAATGGTTTTGTGAGCTAATCACTTTCACTAATTTTTTTTTTTTTTGTCAAATTAGGTGAAACAAATACACCTTTGGGCAGCTAATATGTAACAAAACCTTCAAATCTGCTCATCCATCATCTTGTAAATGTGCTTTGTTAGGGCCGGGTCCACTGAACCTGACTGACTGTAATAGATGCCATCAACAGCAATGTTGCCAAGATTCCAAAGCCAACGGCCTCTCTGAGATGTTGTCCCTTGGGTATTCTTACATCACTATGAAGTTTTCCTTAAGTTAAAGTGACCCTACTCACCTAAGCAACAGAGGGCACTGTCTGCCAAAAACGAACAGGCAGGAATTTCCTTCAAAATATTGGTATTTCTATTTGCTATGTACAACCCCAGGGGCGAAGCTTTTGGGAATCTTCCTGAAGGGCTGGCACAAGGGAACGGGGAGCCTTTGTCTTACCAGTGACATCATCAGCTATGGACCTTTGTCCTAATAGTGACATCATCAGCTATGGACCTTTGTCCTAGCAGTGACATCATCAGCTATGGACCTTTGTCCTAGCAGTGACATCATCAGCTATGGACCTTTGTCCTAGCAGTGACATCATCAGCTATGGACCTTTGTCCTAACAGTGACATCATCAGCTATGGACCTTTGTCCTAACAGTGACATCATCAGCTATGGACCTTTGTCCTAGCAGTGACATCATCAGCTATGGACCTTTGTCCTAACAGTGATGTCGTCAGACTCATCAGCATGGCAATACCCAGGCCTCTGACAAAGCAAAGCCCTAAGTCTGCTGCCTGACTTTGGAGCGACATTCCAAGGATCCTATTGGCCACACACACACACACACACACACACACACACAGAACATACTTGAACTTCCTACCACAAAGCCACCATGGAGTAGCTTAGGTGCAACGTGTACTGTTTCCTCTCCCAGGACCTGCAAAACCTTAGGGTTTCCTCAGACCGTGAATTAATGGAACACAACCCCCTACAAGATGTTCCCTCCAACAAGCTCATCCCAGAGGCAGGAGTGGATGCTGTGAAACCCTTGCGTTCTCCAAATGCAAGAGTCGGGCTACAGTCCTGGCACCGCCTCCCTCCCCTGTTCTTCAATGCTGATCTCGCCTCCCACTCCTCATATTGCCTCCTTGATTATGAAAAACGAGCCTTCTGTCATCTGCTTTCGTCCCCCAATTCCCAACTCCAACCCAGAAGCCTGAGACTTTGAACTCTGCCTGCCCAAAGGTGTGGGTCCCCAGTCATCTGTACAACTACCTGTTCCAAGCCCTTCCCTCACAACACGTGACGCTCCTGTTCAGAACACTTACACTGCCTGAAACCAGCAAAATGCTTCTGTCATAACCTGGGTTTCCTGTTTCTCAAAACAAAGGTACCCTCAAACTTTAACTGAAACACACCCTCTAATTCTGAAGAATAAAGCCACCCACATAATGGTGATGGGTAAACGTCCTTTACTGTTTGCATGTGTGCTCAGATAGAGTCCATATAACCACACTACCATTTGCCAACACCTGTTTCTTTTAGTGAAGTTAAAAAAAAAATTCCTGAAGATTTTTATCTAAGAAATTTGGATCCTAAGGGAAAAAAGAATATTCAAGAGTGTCTACAGAGCTGAAATTATGAAGGAGAAAAAAAAGTGAAGCATGTCAAAGGAAGGACTTGGCACACTCACATCACAATCATAGTGAATAAGAATGCCTCTGTGCTTAACCCTGCAAGTGACATCATTTAGTCCCCGGCATTGTTAAACCCCTCTGACTGTTTACAAGACATTGTCACTTGAGTCTTGTAAATAAAGAAGCTGAAAGTTGGTAAGGTTGTTTATCTTGCTAGTTCTGAAAAACAGTCCGTGCTGGTGATGCTCCTTCTGGTCAACACGGCACTAAGTAGAGTCACCTGGGAAGATGAACCTCCAATTAGAAAATGCCTCCATCAGAATGGCCTATGGGCAAGCTCCTGTGGCATTTTCTTGATTATGAACTGATGTGGGAAGGCCCAGCCTAAGGTGGGTGGTTCCACCCCTGGGCTGGTGGTCCTGGGTTGTATAAGAGCAGCCTGAGCAAGCCATGAGAGAGAAGCAAGCCAGTAAGCATCATCCCTCCATGGTCTCTGCATCTGCTCCTGCCTCCCAGTTCCTGCCTTTAGTTCCTGCGCTGGCTTCCCTCAATGATGAACCAGTGACATGGTAGTTTAAGAGAAATAAATGCTTTCTCCTCCTGGGTGTTTTTGGTCAATGTTTTCTCATGGCAACAGAAAACAAAGTAGGACAGTGGCTGAGCTGAGACTGAGATGAAATTCTGGTTGAAAAAAAGCTTTCTATCACCAGAAAGTACCCTGTTTATTGAAACTAGAAACTGAAGATTCACAGTAAGCCGATAAACCCCTATCACATCTCTCTTACAAAAATTAATTCTAAACTAATAAAAACACATTTCCCAAATATCTTTCCATATAGTGTCTTGTGTGATCCTCACTATGTAGGTGGAGTTGGTATCCAAGGGCTGAGTTTGTAAATAGCAGGGTGTCCCTCTGCTCCTGTTGGCCTACTGTCTCCTTCTTCGTGAACATATCCCCTCAAAGAGTGAGGCAAAGAACAAAGCAGAACACTGATCTGGTGGGCTTTGTTGGGCTCTTTTAGCTCACCTATGGAAGTTATCTATTGCTTTTTCTTTTGATTTTATAGCAATCTAAAAATAACACAGAGCTGGTTTTGCAGGCCTGTGCCTTCGATGGCATGACGGCATGATGGGTTACAGTTCTAGAAGCTGTCTCATGACCTCCTCCTTCAGCCTTCGAGAAGTCCCTCTGGATACCTTCTCACCATAGATCCAGGCAGGTGAAATTTCCTTATGTTCATTGATCCTAGTGTCTTAGTGAGGGTTTCTATTGCTGTCAAGAGACACCATGACCATGGCAACTCTTACAAAGCAAACATTTAATTGGGGTGGCTCACTTACAGTTTCAGAGGTTCAGTCCATTATCATCATGGCAGGGAACATGGTGGTGTACAGGCAGACATGATGCTGGAGAAGTAGCTGAGAGTCCTGCATCTTGCAGGCAATAGGAAGTCGACTGACTCATTGGGCAATATCCTAACCTCAAAGCCCACTCCCACAGTGACACACTTCCTCCAACAAGGCCATAACCACTCTAAAATAGCCACACCTCCTAATAGTGCTACTCCATATGAGATTATGGGGGCCAGTTACATTCAAACTACCACACCTAGTGACCAAGACCTCAGGCGAAGACAAGGAGAGAGTTGTAATTATACATGCCAAAGCTTGGGATCAAATTGACATTTCAAAAGATCCAAGGAGTCGCACATAAACAATGCCCAGGGACTGTCCACATATATTTTATGGATCAACTTATGGTAACTAAGTGGCTTATCCAGGTTCACACTGTTAGAAAGAATAAAAACAAAGACAGGGACCTCAAACTTTCACTTGCTAAATCCATGTGCATGTATCCAAAGACGATTTTCCTCTTTGTTAGGTAATGTGGAGATAAGCCTTGCTATAGCTCACCACCACCACTACCACTGACTTAGGGAAATGCTGAAGGAGGACCAAGCTCTTTCAGCAGACATCTAAGATGGACCAACTCAGAAGAGAACTAAGCAAAACAAAACAAGGGAGAGGGGAAAGGAGATGTTTGCCACAGCAAGGCTTACAAACCAGAGGCCCCAAGGACAGTGATGACTTACCGGGTTAATTAATAAAAGACAGAGCCAGGCAAGCATATACAGTATTCTAACTGAACCCCAGCTCTCCTAACTGGGAAATCCAGATGAGTCGGAATTAGACAGCATTGAAGGATTTCTCAGAATAAATAACGGGGACTCTGGAGGCTTATACCTCCAGACCTTAACTCTCATACTCATGCTTAAGTACTGGTAAGTGCTATGATGTTTGGGGCTTGCACTCAAGTACTTTATAGGAAGAGACAGATAAAAAGATAGAAGTGGTGAGCAACACAAGAAACTGGGCGTGGCACTGGCTTAGCATAGATGTTAGGGAGCAGTGCTTCCTTATCAAAGAGTAATGGGAATCAAATGTTGGAAGGGCTGGCTTCCTTTCCCAACAGTAGACTTGACTGCACAGGTCAATTCCACACACATAGAATTTAAGAAATTTTCAACATAGTTCACAGAGTTGAGAATTCCAGTTTCTGGTTGAATAGGGCCTTAAAAAGAAGTCTCTTGATATCTCGGCACCAACTTGGAGAGAACCCACTCTGCTGGGCTCCTTCCTTCCATATCATGTAAAATACTGATTTTTGAACCCAGACATCCTTATATACACCTCTTTTTCTTTGCTTTTTTTTTTTTTTTAAATCCCCTGTGTGTGTCGAGGATGGAACTGGAGTCTCCCAAGCCCTCACGTGCATGCCTGTGAGCACACATTTTTATATTTCTAAACCTGACATTTAATGTAACTGTATCATTGATGTCACCGATTCTTGTGACAGGACCCATGAGAGATCAAAGGAAACTTAATCACCGTCACGCATTTTACAGTAGAGCTCGCACCACACTACATGAAGAGCGTGGAGGTCGCTGTAATGCTCTGACATGAACTTCTAACTGTGCAAACCCTGGCAATCAGGTTGAAGTCCCAGCTCTCAGCACTCCGGATTCTGTCCTGTGCCACCTGAGGTTCCACAGTCCTAAAGCCCCAGAGGTTAAAATCTGTTGCTCCCCACATTGACACCTGTTCCGGAACCCAGTGCCGACCACCAATTATGACACCTCCAAGTTTAGGAAGGTTCTGGGTCTCAGCAAGTCTGACTGACGGATCAGCAAAGAGAAGTCTATTTCTGGCCTTTCTCATCGGATGTGAGGGAAGGCACGCAACCAGGCAGGGAATTTCAGAGTCATGCCCAGTCATGTGGAAGGGACTGTCCTCAGGGCAGAGTTTAACAATGTGGTCAGGCTTTAAATGATTATTACATTAGATCCTGGGGCCAGCAACCTGGGACACAGATTCTCTAGGGGAGAGGGAGTCAGGACATGTCCTGATAATTCCCTAGGAGCAGAGCTCTCTGGGATGGGTTCAGTGTCGAGCATGGAGTTTTTACTGTCCTTGAAATGAGTCTCTGCTCTGATTTATAATTAGCCAAGTGAGCCAGGGGCTTCCTGACTCACAGTACACTCCAGCTTCCGGACAGTGTTGGGGACACTCGGTGTGTTTGCTGAGCACTAATGACAATGTGGGATAGTATGAAAATGTGCACACATATGGTACATGGAGACATGCTTGTCTCTGCAGCTATGAATGTTAAAGTAGTTCCTTGAGGAACCAGGCTTTGGTGAACTAAACAGAGGACAGGGGAATACCAAAAGCAGAAAATAAAGAAAAACGAAGGAAGAGTAAACCAGGGATCCAGTGGAATACGGACTGTTTAGAAACTGAAAAGCCTCAAGGGATGAGGTTCCCTCTCACATCAACCCATGCACCCGCAGCACCAACTGGCGGGAGGGTTAGCCACACCCTCCTGAGTACTTTCCAACAGGAGTTCCTGGCTGAGAGGAAGAAGCAAGTGGAGAGGAACAGACAATCCTTTCCTCAGATCCCAGGCCTGCCTAACCAATGTAAAGAGCAGTCCACCCCGGTGCCTGTTAACGTGAACTCAAACGTTAAGCCTCAGTGAAGAGTGTGGCTATCAGTATAACAACGTGATGGCCAGACTTTATAAACCCGTTCAGTTTGAAAACTTAGGTTATATTCAAAGCCACCCACAGTCAATATTTGGTTCTTTAAAATATCCACCAATCCAAGACCTCAGAATGTCATCAGAGAGCATCTTGGCCCATAAAACAGCTCTTCCCATCTTGTTGCATCTGCCTCTCTGGTGTACACACTGATGTATTTTAAAGTTGCCTGGATTCATGACTTCCTTTGTTCTGTAAAACTATAAAAACCCTGTGTCACTGCTTGCACATTGGAACATGGACTTTGAGGTAACCTAAATCTGTGTTCCCGGGCCATGGTCACTCAGAATGGCTCCAGAATAAACTATTTCTTATCCCCTTTAGGATGAGAGCTGTTTTGTTTTTGTTGTTATTGTTGTTGTTTTGTTTTGTTTGTTTTTCACATTGACAGGTATCAACAGAGCTTTATTAATCCTGACATACTCAGAATATCTAGTATCTTGCATATTATCTATAATCATCCTGTCTAATTTATTGGGGAAAAAAGGGAATCAAGAAAGCTATGTATGAAGTAAATGAAGAAGATACCATACTGAAGAACAGCCATCAGATGAAAACAAGGAGTCTTATTTTGGCCAGTGTGTCCCTAAAGCAGAGGAGCAGCCTAATTCTAGGAAAGAATAAACCACAGGGGACAGGAGACAGGAAGTCGGGCACAACAGCAGAGTGCAACAGTGAACAGAGCTGTGATGCGTGTGAGCTGACGGTGGTACTCAGTATCGGGACATGAAGGATTCACAGAGGACTTAGTAAAATATTTGTCTCCAGATGCTTGCTGAGATATGTCAACTCCCTGGAAATGGGCCCTTACCAACACACCTTTACACATAAACACCCCACATCCTTCTGATGCTCTCCATGCCCCAATTTGGAATTCCTGGGCATCCAAGGAAAAAAAAAATTATACTCACAAATAGAATTCAGTCTCAGTGCTTCCTTTACCATCCCCAAAGTCAAATACAGGAGAAAGAGACCTGGGTAGGCCAGAGAACTGGAGATCGCTTTTGGAAAGTTCAAATGTAGGAGACAGATACCATCTGGATTCCCCTTCCACATCTGTTAATTACTTTCCTCGAAGTATTTCATTTTAAGCTAATCCCCAAAGCCAGGTTTTCCCTCACTTCAAAGTATAAATGCTCAAGCCAGGCATGGTGAAGCAGGCCTGTAAACCCAACATTCGGGAGGCTGGGCCAGGCGACTTCAACTTCCAAGCCAGCCTGGGCTAAAGAGTAAGACTCATACAAACACTTAGGCACATTCACGGGTGCCCAGGAAGAGGAGCAAGAAGTGCTACCCATGCCACATAGTGTAGGTAAAGTGGTCACAGAAAGATCCCCAAAGGGGAAAAAGCTAGGCATGATGATGGCACACCCCTTTGATCCCAGCCATCAGTTGGCAGAGACAGGTGGATCTTTGGGTTGGAAGCTAGCCAGGGTGATGTAGTGAGACCCTACCTCAAAAAACAAAACAATACTGAGAAGTGTTTTAGTTGTGTTAACAGGCTTACAGCATAAATTCACACATCCTACAGTTTGCCAACTGCATACAGTGCATGAGTTCTAGTATATTTTAGGGTTGTGAAACACTCACCACAATTAATTTGAAAAATCTCATCACCCATAAAGTCTCATTCCTGTTAGCATTAGTAATCACTCCCAGTTGTCTCGACTTCCGGGCCTAGGTGATTATGAACCCTCCTTTACCTTCTTGCGTGTCTGGCTTTTTCCTCTTAGCGTGATGTTTTTGAGGTTGATCCACTTCCGAGCACATCAATACTTCACTTGCTCACTGCAGAGTGTATCTGTCAATCATGTTTTAAAAAGAAGACTACAAAAATCTGCATTTCTTCCCTTGTCAGACATATGCACCATGGACTGGAGGCTGTTAGTCATTTAAACAGAACAATGATGTTTCTTTGATGTGATTTTTTGACCTTGACGGTTTTTGCTTGCAACTATGAAGACTCCCAACAGAAATGAATATTATTATGTGTTATTTTTTATACTGATGAAATCAATTTAATGAGTCATTCCAGGCAAAGTCTCAGTACTTTATAACAGCTGCTTTAGAAATGAATGAAAACTTTCAGTGTCCAGACTCCAGAATATCAAGAGATATACAATTCTTAAATAACAAAACAACAGAAACATGGGTAACAGCCCGAGTCCAAACAAGTGTGAAGTTACCCGAAACAGCCAAGAGTGGACCAAGAGTGTTTTAGAGACAACTTGACAATAAGCTCTGGTGCCCTGTGCCAAACAAACACAAATCCTGGCTCTACTTCATTCCCATGGAGCCAGGCAGGATAAACCAATGTGACCCTGACAACAAGATGCTTGTTAGGAATCTCACCTTCCCCTCTCTTCAGTTCTTCCCTCCCAGCACCCACCCCCTACTTGTCCTCTGACATGGTCACTTCTGGAAACTTCCCTTACATTGGTTAGAGTCTGTGGGCTCAGCCCTCCCTGGGAGAAACCACCTGAGCACAGATCTGTGAGCTCTGCCAGATCCCTGTGTCACACAAGGAGTGTCCCCACCGCAAGAGCGAGAGTGCTCTACCAGTGTCTCAGAGTCTCATCTAGATCAGCATCCGCTAAGAACTTGTTGGCACAGTCTCAGGGTTTTCCCAGTCCTACTCAACCAGAAACTCTGGGATGAGGTCCAGAAAATCTGTTTGAACATGGAACATTCTTTGGATGCAGGAAACATCTTGGCAATCACAGCTCTACAACTTCCTCTGGCCTTCTAAACCTCCTCCACCCTCACCTTGGGGTGTTGTTCTGGCTTCCCGCTTCTGATAAAAACTTTGTGCTCACTCTGAACACAGTCAGCATCCCTCCCCCATTCCCACGTGCATACCCTGCTGACTCATGGTCTGTCTGAAGGTGCTCCCTCTATCGTGGATCAGACCCTTATGACTGCCCTGGTGAGCATTCTAGCCTCACTATCTGCCTTCTCTTATTCTGAATTTTCCATCTCCTGTTATTAATTAGCCTATAGACTGTTATTTTTCCTTCTTAAAAAAAGATTCCTAGCCGGGCGGTGGTGGCGCACGCCTTTTATCCCAGCACTCGGGAGGCAGAGCCAGGCGGATCTCTGTGAGTTCGAGGCCAGCCTGGGCTACCAAGTGAGCGCCAGGAAAGGCGCAAAGCTACACAGAGAAACCCTGTCTCGAAAAACCAAAAAAAAAAAAAAAAAAAAGATTCCTACTACAGAGACATCTAAACAACTATGCTTATAGCTGTTTACAGCAAGGACATGAAATTAGCCTAGATGTCCACCAAGGATGAATGAAAAATAAAAGGTGGTACATACACACAAAGGAATTTCATTGAGCCATAAAAAAATGAATTATGAGATTTGCAGAAAAATTAATGGAACTGGAAAATATTATATTAAAAGATGTAACCCAGGCTTACAAAGACCAACACTATACTACGACTACTCTTTCATACATATATTCTAGCTTCTAATTTTTATAAATAGGTATTTACGTGAGAGTGAGTGTGTGTAGGGGCCAGAAAAGCACGAAAAGGATGGGGGTGGGCTTTTTTGGAGAGGGGGTGGGAAGGAGAGTGGAATGTGGTTGATATAAAAGTGGGAATACTTAGGGTGAAGGGTACAAGAGGGGGTGGGGAGCAGGAGATGAGCCAGAGGAGGGGGGACTGTCAATCAAAACTTGGCATGTATGAAAATACCAAAAAGGAACCTGCTACTTTGTAAATGCAAAATTTAAGTTTAAAAAAATTAAAATAGGGGCTGAAGAGAGGGTTCAGCAGTTAAAAGCACTTGATGGTCTTGCAGAGGTCCCGAGTTTAGTTCTCTGCATCCATATGGTAGTTTATAACCATCCATAATGCCAGTTCTAGGGGATCCAATGTCCTCTCCTGGCCTCTTCAGGCACCAGGAAGACAGGTCGTTCACATATATACATGCAGGCAAGACACTCACACACATAAAGTACGTACAACTGAAAAGGTTACTTTGAAAAGATGCCTCTTGGACTCCATGTTCTTTGTTAGCTGATGTCATCATTTTTTAAAAATTGAGATCTGACTGGCATCAGATAAAACATGAATTCTAAGTGGTCCAGTTAATGGTAATCAAAACATCATGGAAACACCACCTGGTATAAAACAGAAAGCGTTACCAGCTGATGTTCCTGTCTGCCTGGTTCCGGTCAGCTTCTCCTCACACATTTAGGCCTCCAACTATCTGACCAAAAGAACCAAGACCGATTGAGGCAACTCAGGACGCACAGCTATTTAGTGTTCTTTGCTGTCCGACACTGTAACTCAACAGAATGTACTTGGCATTTATTTAGGTCGGTTCATGGTAGTGGTTGTGCCCCCCACCTTTCTTGCCAAGTCGTGCTTTCTGATCAAACTACACAGTGTTTATCTATTCATTTGCTAATGGATACTTGGATGAGTTCCAATTTTTTAAAATATGATGACTAAGAATGCAATGAACATTTGAGGGAGAAAGTGTTGTTTTGTAAACTGACTTAATTGATGAGAGAAAGAAGGGAAGGAAAGAAGGAAGGAAGGGAGGGAGGGAGGGAGGGAAAGGAAGGAAGGAAGGAAGGAAGGAAGGAAGGAAGGAAGGAAGGAAGGAAGGAAGGAAGGAAGGAAGGGAGATTACACAGTGAGGATCAACCTGAGTGGGTCAATTTTTGTTCCTAAATCTTAGACTCAGTAAAATACAAGAAGAGCATCTTCCTCGGATACCAGACTGCTTAATCAACACTTCTCTATGAATGCGAAGCTTAAATGAGTAGAAACATTTGAGAGAAACATATGACTCACTCCCTTATCTGTAAATACTCCAATCAAATGATGCTTCCATTCCCCTCTCTCCTCGTTCAACCAAAACTTGTGCCTACTGCATTTCCCAGAGGATCTGAGGAGGGAGAGTTGTCTTCAAGCAGCTATCGGCTCAGCAAACTTGGACTCAGGGTGCAAGCAAAACTCAAAGTGTGACCATGGCACCACACCACCCTGAAGAGACCACCAAGAGATGGTGTCATAGTAAGTCATGGTGGCTAAGAGCAAGAATCCAGGAGCCTAGATGCATGGGTCAAATTCCTGCTTCATTCTTTACATTCATGACCAGATTCATTCATTACACTCATTACCAGCTTCATTCATTAATTCATTACCAGCTTCATTCATTTCTATCTTTCAGGACATATCTTCCTATGCCTTAACTTCCTCATCTGTACACTAAGAATATCACAGTGCCCACACTCACGGTGTTGTCCATATCTCACTATGAGTATGACACTGTCTAGCACTACATGTTAGTGACCACTAACGTGTCAAGTCAGCAAGCTGGACACAGTTCTCTGGAAGGCAGGATGGCAGCATCTGGAGATCCCTAAAAGGCCCTCATGTCCGTGTTGTGACACAAGGTCAGTAACCCTGACAATATGGGCACAGGTGGTAAAACCCACTGCGTGTCTAGAGCAAAAACAGGAGTGAAAGTTCACCAAAATAAACATTTCAAAGGTGACGAGGAAAGACAGAAGACAAGGGACAGAAGATAAGTGACAGAAGGTTCTCTTGCATCATGGTTAAAAAAAAAATCACCCAGCAGGAACTGTTGACTGACACAGGAAGTGCTTATGGCAACCACACATAGCGTTGGAAAGTTTCCTTAGGAAAGGTGGAGAGGAAATTGTAAGGTAAGAGAAGCACGGAAGAGAGACAGAGCAGTTCAAAGCCACCAGGAACTCAAGCCCAAGGTGACAAGGGTGTAATATGAGAGAATCAGAGGAGACGCCACAGAACATGGCGACCACTTCAACAGTGAAGGCAGCCCTTGGGGCTTGAGTCCAAATGACTCATGGAGACGGAGGTAGCGGAGTTGGGATTTTGAGGTCAAGATATTAAACTCAACTTTGGCCTCGAGTGTGAGATTTGGTTGGCAGTCTGGAGCTTTCCAGGGAGAAACTGAAGCGCAGCTATGAAATTCTACAGGAAACAAAGGAGACTAACTAGACAGATCACACAGGACAGTGGGAAATGTGACCAAATCACCCACCTAGAGTGTGCAGAGACTGTCAAACACAGTCTTTGGGAATCTCAGCACGGTCAAGTTCATGGAGACACAGCAGACGTTGAAGTCCCTGTCAAATGTCTATTCCTTCTTACTCCAAGTTAGGAGAACCCAGCAAGCAGGGCATTCTTTTCCTCTGCTTCTAACTACACAGGCTCAGACCCAAAAGCTGCCAAAAGAAGTCTGATGGGACTTCTGGGGAGGGCTCTCTGTTTACAGTCCATGGAAAGAGTGTGAGTGTCCTGAAGATGCTAGACTAATGTCCAGAGCAGATCTGGAGCCCACTTTCCTTCTCGACCATTAGACGAGATCATAATGGTCTTTTAATATTCGAGCCAGTCTGAATAAGGGGCCCCAGCACCTGGAGTGTTTGTTATAGCCTAAGAAAAGGCATGTATAACAGAAAGGCTAAGAAATTATTAGATTACAGATGAGGGAAGAATACTGTTGAAATTGAAAAAAAATCCTTTGGAATACGAAGATAAGCACAAGACACTATCTGGTGAGTGTATTCATGCCTACGTTTGTCTTAGTGAGATTCTCTGTTGTTGGGACGAAAACACTGACCATGTGTGGAGGAAAGAGTTTCTTTTATCTTATAGGATACAGTCCCTCATGGAGGGAAGGCAGGGCAGGAATTCAGGTTGAGCAACACGACGGTAGGAACTGAGGCAGAAGCCTGAAGGAATGGTGCTGACCAACTCCCTCAGCTATCTCTCTTACACAGTTCAGGAGCACCTGCCCACGGGGCGGTACCACCCACAGTGGGCTGGGCCCTCCCTCCCTCTCATGTCAATCAACAATCAAGAAAATTGCATGTGATCTTGCCTACAGGCCTATCTGCTGGAGGCAAATCCTAAGATGAGGTTCCTTCTTCCCAGGTATGTCTAGGTTTGTCTCAAGTTGACAAAAACTATGGCAGCGGCTCTCAACCTTCCTAATGCTGCGACCCTTTAATACAGTTCCTCATGCTGTGGTGACTCCCAACCATAAAATTATTTTCATTGTTACTTCATAACTGTAACTTTGCTGTTATGAGTTTTAATGTAAATATCTGTGTTTTCCGAATGTCTTGGGTGACCTCTGCAAAAGGGACACTTGACCTCCAAAGGGATTGTAACCCACAGGTTGAGAACTGCTGAACTGGGACAATGTTCATTTACCTAAACCCATTCTTTATGCTGATAAATGTCACACATCTCAACTTATGTGTTTGATCTATCTACAATTGTATTAAAAATTCGTGATTAAGAATAATACTAAATGATTCCCATCCTTACTCTCCCATCTGCCCTGATGCTTGATGTCTGGTTTGCAGAACACAGATGTTTTTAAATGAGTGAAAACCATCCCTAACCATGTAAAACTGTTTTATATCTGGCCATATTAGGAAAAGTTAAAGCAATCAGTTTTTAATGAATAATTAATTGTGGGTGGATGTACATGTGTACACACATGTGCCCCATGAAGCATGTAGAGAGGTCAGAGGATAATTTGGGAGGTCCAGTCTCTCCTCCCACTTGTGAGTTCCATGGATTAAACTCAGATCATCAGACTTAGTGGCAAGCCTATTTACCAACTGAGCCATCTCATCAGCTGTGAAGGTTTTATTTCTTAGTTATTTTGGAACATGCTCTCGATTGTATTCAATAAACATGCACCTTACAATGAAGGAACCTCCACACTTTCCTGGGAGCATGATTTTTTAAGTGCCACTACATAAAACTATAACCATGGATGGTATAGTGATTGGATGAGCTATATGACCCTACGGCAGGCGATGGCTTTTAAAAATCATTCAAAGGCATCATCATGGAATCTGATGGATTCCAGCTGGATTAGCAAGGATTTGCCTGCATCATTGCAACAAAGCCCAAGCAACCTAATGATGCATTCTCCATGAAAGCAAGCAGAAATGTGCAAATCCTTGTCGCTCATTCTTTGTAAAGGACAGACCTCCCCATCACCCCCACAAAATGCGCCCACAAAGTCACAAGGTTCAGGTCAGTGGCAAACATCAACACTACAGGAGTGTGGAAGGACAGGATAATTCTAAGGTCCCCTCCTGTGTTTACCAAAGCAACACCTCAGTGTCCATGTCCTCCAAACTAAACTTGGATATGATATTCAGGCTCATGCCCATTGTTGTGGAATTTTTCAATTCATGGGAGAAGTGCTGCCATCACCAGGGAATGTTCTGGAAAGCTGATTCTTAAGCTCCACACAGAGCTGCATGCTGGGAAGACATGGAGGTGCTTAGCAAACACATGAGTCTGAGAAGCAGCTTCTACAACATCCTCCATTTTGCACATGTGCACTGAGATAGCCCAGGGCCTATGTTTCTTACTAAGGGGCCTCTGAGTTCCAGTGCCCTGCAAAGCTTCTCAGCACGCTCCTGCTGAGGCCACAGATGCAGTCATACTCAAGCCCAGTAGTGTTGACGTGGGGTCTTCCATTCGATTGTAACATTCAAGACGGCTTGGATAAGAAACTCCTATAACCTTACTAAAAATTCCAGCATAAGGGCTTGGAGGGAGGTTTTTAAAAAGGAGAAAATACACCTGCAATCATATAATTAGACCATGAAGTGGAGCAGACAAGAGCTCAGAGTTGAGCCTTCAGCATGGAGGCAACCCTTATTTGTAAGTTCCTTGGAAACCCACCTCCCCAAGCGCTAGTCTTTAATAATTAACTTGCAAATCCCTTTTCCAAAAAGCATTTCATAGGTACACTTATCGCTGCTGTCATCAAATTAAGGACAATTCCCTGGCGTGCCTAGGTTTCTTTTTTCTTTTCACTTTCGCCCTCTGTTTTCAAGAGCGCCAACACGGCTTGCTGCTAATTTGTATTTCCAGGGCCAACAGTGACTGGTTTGTCAGGGAGTTCAGTGTGGAATGAATGAGTGAATGCAGAATAGCTTTCCGCTCCTGCTGATGGTGGTACTGGGGAGGGGCGACAGCACCAGCATTCAGCCTAGAACTCTACCTGCTACAGTCACCTTATCACCAATGGAGCCCAAGGGATTCCCAAGATAAAGTCCCAGGCAGTATCTGCCAGCTCAGACAGGTACTAGGGCATAATATGGGCATTGCTTGAGTGTGAAGCCCCCCACCCCCAGGTTCAGATGTGGTAGTTAATCTCTATTAGAAGGTAATGAGGAGTGGGTCAGGCTGTGAGGGGGGAGCCCAAAGGATCAAATATGGGTGGCTTTTTAGAAGAAGAGAAAAAGAACAGAACACACAGATAGACACAGTGGTCCCTGTCTCTTGCCATGTAAAGTCTTGAAGAACATTGGGGTCCTGTTGGTAAAAAGACAACACCAGACAGAGCATGTCGATCTCACTTCTCAAGAACCAGGAATCAGAATAAATCCTTTCTTTATAAAACATCTTGCCACAGGTATTTCATCATGGTAATAATCAATGGACTAACACAGGGCATAGGGAAAATTTCCTTGTATTAAGCCTCCATAATCAGACTGTAGAATTCAAGACAGCAGAATTGTGAATGAAGCCCTTCTTGATATTTGGAGTGATTGATTGGGACTAAGCAAATGAAGAAAACTCAAAAAAAAAAATCCATTGTTAAGACAAGTAGGGAAAATTAAACACATTCTTCCCACTTCTTCATATTTTTTTTTTTTAACTTTCCTCATAATTGAAACCTTCAGCATGGCCCATCTCTGGGGAAATCTAATCTGCTCGCTATTCTGCAGAATGACTACAGAATGGAAATCCTTGATAATAACAGTAGCTTTCCCTTTTATTATTATGGCTCAATTTATTCAACTTTAATTACTTTAAAGGCAGGAGCACCTTCTGTCCAAGATAAGAGACACATTGGATTCCCATTTGGTACTCCTAATGCAGCCTCTGATTCAAAAACTTATTAGCTCATCCTAATTTACAAAGTAGAAAGGCGTGAGGCATGCCAGGTGGGGGAAAGCCTCGGCTCAGAGGCAGTTTAAGGGCAGATGGATGGAGAGGGCTCGAGTCTCCCCGTCCCACCCATTCTTACTATTGGATCTTTGTCTTTATTTATAATTTACCAAAATTTAGACCAGCACTACTGTTTAGTCCTGAGAGGGACATGGTCCAGGAAGAATTTGTGCTTTTTTAATACAACACAGACTTTAAAAAAACCCTAATAATTAAAAACAAAACAAACCCCACTGCCCAAGTAGTTATAATAAAGATGCGTCTAACAAAATTCCTCCCAATGACATGGTCAAACCCCGTGCCGGTGGTTGTACCGGTACGTACATAATAATATCAAAAGACCCTTGATTCTTAATGTCATTAGTAGAAAATACACAGGCTGCAGTTCTGGAAAGCCATGCATTCACAGTTCTCTCTTCTGAGCTGACAAGCATGTACAAAGCAAAAATGCTGACTGCCACTCGGCCTGGCCATGCATGCCACTATGCTGCGGTCCTCATAGTGACATTGCTGGACATGGCTCCACGAAGCCCTTCTCACAGGGAACATTAAGGGTCTTTTGAACAGCAATAGCCACATCCCCAAGAAGTCATTTGATTTGCACAGTGGCCTTCTACTTTAAGCCAGGCTTCTCTGGTCTTCTCTGCAACCTTAACAAACTACCTAGAAGATTTTTCTTTTCTTTTCCAAAGTTTGAAATGTGTGTTATTAAACGATAACCCCAAGAGCTACATCCATCAACGAAGGCACAGTGTGCTCAGAAGAACAAAACAGTCTCCATAAATCACCCATGAAAGTTCACCCCTGCCTCTCTGCAAACACGGTTCTTTCGGCGTCTCTTGGAGAAAGAAAATATTTTTAGAGTTTTTTTTTTTTTTTTCCCCTCTGCCGTTGTGGCTCTCCCTGTGGGAGCATCCATTATCACCATCAGACTCCTGACAATCCACCCACAATCTCCGTCTCCAAATCGCTTCTCTGCCTCTCTTCCCCAGAGCTCTGTTCTAAATTGCTCCCTCCAATTTCCACCTCTCCATCCCCTGACCTTTTCTCCTCTCTGTCCTTGAATCAGAGGGCAGATCGAACTTTCTGTGTGGGATTACAACAATTGCTGTCCGCATCCTCAGAAGCTCTTACAGACCAAAGAATTTAATAAAACCAAACAAACCTGCAACCGGGGAGACAGTTTTATGCACCTTGTCAAAGAGACTCAACCCTGAGCATTACTGGTTCTTAGAAAAAGAATGCTTTAAAGTAAAATTGCGTATGTGCAGCCCATCCATTTAAAAATCATGTGTGGCGTGTGTACATATGTGTGTGTGAGTACATAGACCCACGCATTCAGAGAACAATGTGATGTGCCCTGTTCTGTCATTCTCCACCTTACTTCCTTGGGACAGCATCTCTCACTGAACCTGGAGCTAGCCTGGCATCCAACAGGCTCCAGAGAGTCTCCTTTCTCCACCCATCAGGCAGCACACTCACTAGAGTAACCCCACTCAGCCATTTACGTGAGTGCTCAGGAGTCAAACTGAGGTCTTCATGCTTGGGCCCCAAACACTCTTGCCAATGGAGGCATCTCTCCAGTCCCATTTCAAAAATTTAGGGTAAGAAATCTCAAAACCCTGATTCTGTTAGATTGACCATCATCCTCATACTTTCCACGGAATGTCATCAAAACTCCAAGCAGTGAAATCTACATGCCATGAAAACACCCAAGTGACGGAGGAAGATTTCATAAGCACTTCATAGTAACTCTGTGCTAGATTTCCGTGGCTATCTACTTGTCACAGTAGATGGTTTAATTGAAAGTCCAGCCACATTAGGGTCTTAGTCACAGTGTGTAAAGTTCTTTCAATCACTGCTTATATCTTTATTGACACCAAGTTCTCATTAACACTGTCTTCTAGGACACTGCAGAGGAGAATAGATAGAGTGAGACATGGCTGTGACTTCAGAGGGTCTAGCAGCTTAGATGTAGTCTTCCAAATTAATTGGGTAGGTGCGCAGGAGTGGGGGGGGAAGGAGAATATGTCAAAATAAATTTTATGAAATTCTTAAATAAAAACATTTTTTAAAGAATCAGAATACAAAAAAAGAGACATTTAAACATTTTTCTTTGGTATCTTTCAGAACCCTTGAAGTGGACTAATTGTTAACCTGTCACCAAGATAATCAACTGTGGTCCTGATGAGACCAGGGCGCCTGACTATGTCCTTAGGTGCTGTGACTGAATGGAAACAGCAGCCATCTTGGCCTGGCTTACTGGCCAACAATTTAACATGATGGAGAATGCAGTCTGTGGTGACCTCCTTAGCTAGAGTGTGGTCCCAGAATTTGGAAGAGTAACCCTTGCCCAAGTCAGTCCTGCCCCCCCCCCCACGCTCACCCACAAGGCAGGTCTGATACCGAGTTTGCCCGAGTTATTCATCTCATTTGCAAGTTAATCTTTTTGGAAGAGGTGACATATTCAGCAGCTGTCAATCAGGTACACTTTCCTCAAATTAGGTTTCTGGGTTTAAAAAGAAAGAACTAACTAAGCATGACAGAGAAATAAGAGTTTCAATCTGGGGGTAGACGAGGTGGGAATGGGAAAAGTACCAGATACTTTGTGCAGGAAAAACTACACATATATGATGTGGATCCAAGTCTGCTCAGATGCTGCGCACATCCCAGACTCTACCCTACAGCAAACCCATAAGAAGGTACAGAGGTACAAACTAAGGCAATGAAAAAAGACTCCTCCCAGGCAATGATGCTCCAGGCTTTGCAGAATCCCTCACACAGAAGCAACTGGGATGCTTGTGTAAAATAGTTTTATTTCTTTTTTGAGAAAGTCATGCACATATACAATGAATTCTCTTTTATTATAGTCACTCCCAAACTCCCTGCCAAATCCATCCTCATTCTTCCCCTATGCCCCTCTTACTTTTGTGGTTGTGTTTTTTTTTTTAATAACCCACTGAGTCAAATTAGTGTTGCCCATATATGCATGGGTGTGGGCCATCCACTAATGGTCAACACACCAAGAACAACAACAACAAAACCCAACAACCCGACTCTTCCTCTTCAACAGCCATCAATTGTCAACAGCAACTCAGCTATGGGTGGGGCATCCTAAGTCCTCCTCCATCCATGTTGGGATGTTGGCTGCCCTGATCTTGCTTAGGCAACCTCAGGTGCTATCTGGAGGTCCTGCCCTGTCCAGAAGACTCTGATTCACAACTTTCCTTCCCATCCTCTCATTCTTACAATCAGTCTTTGGGTTCCTAAGTCAGTCCCCATGGTCTGCATCTCTACACTGAGGTCTAGAACATCTTTCTAAGAAGAGCTGAAGGTCTTCCTTTGACATAATACCATAATTCTTAATGACGGAGCCAAGTGCGCTCATCTTATCCTTTATTGAGCACAGATGACTATTTTGCATGATGCTGTCTCTCCTGGATCATGCAAAGAATTTAAAATTTCTGCCTTTCAAGGCCTTATGCACTAATCATGTAATTCATTGGCAGCCAAGAAAGGTGCCATCAAATCACAAAAGGGCTGATACCTAGTGTTCTTTCCAAACAAGCGAACCTTCTCCACACTCAAATCGACACATTCATGAGAGCTTGGGATGCGGAGACCACCAGAGGAGGGCTGGGTGGAGAGGTCAGAGGGCTGTGACTGGAGGGAGAGGTGAGGAGTGAGAGGCAGCTAAAGGCAGGGCAGAGAAGGTGGGGCTAAGACACCAAGAGCTCCTCTCTGACACCAGAGGGCAAGGGACTCTCCTCCTAAAGGGACATACCCTCTTGACATGTGACAGAGGATGGTGTGGTTTCCTCATGTAAGGGACAATGCTTAGCAAATGAAACTTGGTCCTTTTTTATTATCTCATTTTACTTTTTGGTTTTTTGCAGCTTGAAGCCAGGGTCTCGAGCATACTAGGAAAAGCACCCTCTACACTGAGATATACCTCTAATCCTAAAATCAGTTCTTTAAATGAGGACAAATTCATTTTCTAAATGTCTATGGAATATTACAGCCTTGATCAAAGTAATACTATTTTCTTTTAAATTTTTGGCCACCTGGATAATTCTTAGCTCAAGTGACAAAGCACTCTGAGCCATCAAGGATGAGCCAGGGCTTCAGGGACAGTACACATGGCCACAGACAGAACAGAAATTCCAATCACTGACACAGACACTGACTCCTCCCCACGATAACAGAGTCTATTAGCAAACAGGAGTCCTCTGACTAGAGATAGGTCCAAGGATAGTAGATATAGTGGGGCCCCAGAGCCACACAGACCTGAGTCACATTCTGGATCATTCTTCTTCAGGGTGACACTTGCTATCAGTTTTTATATCTGTAAACAGGAAGTGGCATTAACTCCCTTATTCATCTAACTCATAGAGGCATCTATGTTGAACACTTGGCTGGACATATGGCTTGAAAGAAAGTCCTCTGTAATATTTATGACTACCGTCATCATTACATATGCTCATTATAGAAAAGAAAAATGAGTGACACATGGAGGCTTAACTAACAAAGTTCATGTTACCATATATATATATATATACATATATATGTATATACATATATACATATACATACATATATGTATATATACACACATACATCTATTTCAATATATGTGGATATATGTATGTACATAAACAAGACAAACATGTTTGATTGTCCTTCTGTTGCTATTCTGCTGTGTGATGATTAAAAAGCACATTTAAAAAGTTGCCAGTCATGGTGGTCACATGCCTATGTTCCAGCACTTGGGATGCCGCAGCAGGAGGATGTCTATATACATTTAAGGTCAACCTAGACAACATACCAAGACTTTGTCTCAAAAAACAAGTTTTAGAGGATTTTGGCATAAAAAAACACATTTGCTAAATTACATACTCATTATTAGCTCAAGCAACCTAAATATGAAGGGAATGTCACTTACGAATGTGTTTTTCAGCTAGAACTTTTAACGGTGTTCTTCATAAAAGGAAGTGACAGCAGCTGTCATCAACAATCAACAAAAGAGATGACAGTTAAAGCAAAGGAGATGTCACTTCCCAAGTGTCACAACTGTGGGGCCTTCGGCAGGATGGTCTCACTTATCCTCCTAGGACAGCAGATTTCAACCTTCCTAATGCTGTGACCCTTTAACACAGCTCCTCCTGCTGTGGTGACCCCAACCCTAAAGTTATTTCCATTGCTACTTCATAACTGTCACTTTGCTATTGTTATGAACCATAATGTAAATATATATATATTTTGGATGGTCTTGGGCAACGCTTGTGAAAGGGTCATTTGACCCTCAAGGGGTCAAGACCCACAGGTTGAGAACACGGTCCTAAATACTTCACAAGGCCAAGGTCTGTTGCCATCACCACTCCAAAGATGGGGAAACTGAGGCTTCTTAGAAAGGCAAGGGGAATTTCCCGAGATCACACATGAAAGGAGAACCATTTGCCTGTACTTACTTGGCACCCAAAGCAGTGGTTCTCAACCTGTGGGTCCCAACTCCTTTGACAAACCTCTATCTCCAAAAATATTTACATTACAATCCATAGCAGGAACAAAATTACAGTTATGAAGGGGCAATGAAAATGATTTTA
>CABHPR010143356.1:8871-45174 GCA_902168415.1 Peromyscus melanophrys | reverse complement strand
CCCCCCCCCCAAATATGTGAATGTGTGTGCATCTGTGTGTGTGTGTGTGAGACTCTGAGATTGAGGGTAGGCCAGTATGTTTCAGATATTTGTTAGTCAAATGCTATTTTTAAAATGTTAATTTTTATGTGTATGGGTGCTTTGCTTGCATGTCTGTGGACCACATACACACTTTTCCCGTGGAGGCCAGAAGAGGCTGTTGAATCTCTGGGAGTAGAATTAGAGACAGTGTGAGCCACATTGTGGGTGCTAGGAATTGAATCTGGGTCCTCGAAGAGTAGCTAGTGCTTTTAACTGCTGAACCATCTATCCCTCTAGCCCTGAATGCTGCTTTGTTGTTAAGAAACAGGTTGTTTTCCAACCCCCCCCCTTCCAGTGGAAAACAAAAAGCAGGTTGTATTGTATCTACATGTGAGAACACAGACTATTTTAGACTGTATTTTATAGGTTTCATTTTCAAGTCTTCAGTTGACTACCTATTTTTGAAATGAATGAGATTAGATTACTTTAATATTATAGTATGTCTTCTGAATTAATGTTGTCTTTAGTTTTAAAAAATATGAGGTAGCCGGGCGGTGGTGGCGCACGCCTTTAATCCCAGCACTCGGGAGGCAGAGACAGGCAGATCTCTGTGAGTTCGAGGCCAGTCTGGGCTACCAAGTGAGTTCCAGGAAAGGCGCAAAGCTACACAGAGAAACCTTGTCTCGAAAAACCAAAAAAATAAAAAAATAAAAAAAAAAATGAGGTAAATGCTAGAGGTGTGGCTCAGTAGGTAGAGTGCTTGGTTAGCATTTCTGAAACCCTGGGTTCAGATACCAGCACCACATAATATAGGTTGATACATTGGAGGACCAGAAGTCCAATAGCAGGCCAGAGAGATGACTGGACAAGTAATAGCGATTACTGTCAAGCCTTGTGACCCCAGTTTAATCCTCAGGATCCACATGTGGAAAGAGAGAGCCTCCACGTATGTGTCATCACAAATGTAAACGAGTCCAAACACTCACTAAAAGGCAATAGTTCAAGGTCGTCCTTAGCTACATAGTTTGAGGCAGCATGGTCTCCATGAGACATTGCTGTCACAAACCTGCCATCAAAGACAGGCGGATCTGCTGCACACGGTAGGGACAGGGGAGGTGTCACTTCATTTAATCATCAGTCTGGGTAGATGTGATATCTCCAGGTGTTAAGTCAGCCAGCTGCTTGATTGTGTACCATCAAATGAGATTGAGGCCAGCCTGGGACATGTAAGATCCCATTAAAAAAAAAAAAGTGGATGTACACACCAAACAATGAAGCACTTAAAGGACCAGTTAGTGGTATTGAGCACCTGCAGTTTTGTGAAGCATCACTTGTATGAAATGGAAACAGTCACTGCAAGATAAAGTCCCAGAGCCGGGGGGGTGGTGGTGGTGGTGGTGGTGGTGGTGGTGGTGGTGGTGGTGGTGGTGGTGGTGCAGGTGCAGCAGCACACCTTTGATCCCAGCACTCGGGAGGCAGAGGCAAGAGGATCTCGGAGTTTGAGGCTAGCCTGGTCTACAGAGTGAGTTTCAGGACAGCCAAGGCTACACAGAGAAACCCTGTGTCAAAAAACAAAAACAACAATAACCAAAAAAAAAAAAAGATTCCCAGAGCGTGTAAGCAGTTCTTGGTTCTGGTTCAAATTTCGTCTGTGTTTTCTATATACATCACAGCAGTGGAGTCATGAATGTGTATGGCTGTGTGTTTTACATGATGGTTTTGAGGTTCATTCATGAGGAAGTGTGTACCAGTACCAGTGTGTACCAGTGTGTACCAGTCGCTTCTGGCAAATGGTGTTGCATTGTGTGGCTATATCATGTACCCTTTATCCACCAGTTCATGTGCATTCACATATTTCCACCCTTACCTGTGTGTGAGTGGTGTGAGGTGGGCATTTGTGAGCAGGTGCTTGAGTATCTTTTCAGTTTTTTGAGGTGTGCACCTAGGAGTGGAATTGTGTTTGCTCATGTGGCAGTTCTTAAAACCCTTTTTTTAAAACAAACAAAAAACATCCAGGTGGTGGCAGCGGCGGCACATGCCTTTAACCCCAGCACTTGGGGAGACAGAGCCAGGTGGATCTCTGTGAGTTCGAGACCAGCCTGGTCTACAGAGTGAGTTCCAGGACAGGTACCAAAGCTACACAGAGAAACCCTGTCTGGAAAAAAAAACCATAAAACATATGTATTGGCATTACGTTCTTGGGAGTGTGCAAGCCATTTTTAGGAGCCATCTCCAATACCTCCAGCCTTAAATTAAGCTTTTTGGTTTTTTGAGACAGGGTTTCTCTGTTTAACAGCCCTAGCTGTCCTGGAACTTGTTTTCTAGACCAGGTTGGCCTCAAACTCACCTGTTTCTGCCTTCCAAGTGCTGGGGTTAAAGGTGTGCGCCACTACCAGGCTAAATTAAGCTTTCTTGAGTCATAGTTCAGTGTTTTTCAGCTTTGCTTTTCTTAGGGAACCTTGCCTGTCTGGGATGTAACATTCTCTGTTGAGTCCTCCAGGGAATTACTACTGGCTTGTTTTGCTCTTAAACACCTTGTAGTTAGTTTTCCTATCTAATATTCATTCATTTGTAATTTGTTTTCACTTCCTTTTTTTTGTAGCTGTTGGTAGACTTGACATATAAAAATCATTAGTTTTTTTTTTTTTTTGGTTTTTCAAGACAGGGTTTCTCTGTGTAGCTTTGCGCCTTTCCTGGAACTCACTTGGTAGCCCAGGCTGGCCTCGAACTCACAGAGATCTGCCTGTCTCTGCCTCCCGAGTGCTGGGATTAAAGGCGTGCGCCACCACCGCCCGGCAAAAAATCACCATTTTTAAATGTCCAGTTTTATACATGTTCATAAGATGTTCAGTCATGACCACTGTCTAATTATGGGATTTTTCTGTCCTCCAAAAAGAGAAGGAAACTCAGTCTCAATGGCATCACTATGGGTTCCTTCCAATCTCAAGGCAGCTGTCAATATACTGTCTTGTGGATTTGCTTGTTCTTTTGTGCCTTTTTAGTTGAAGTAAGTATTTCTAGGCCCTTGTCAGCTTTTGTTCCAGATGTTTTTACTTTTGTGAAACAGTTGTCAGCTCTGGTGCTGCTTGGCTTGGAACTGAACTGTAATGCAAGCTGGTCTACTCCCAAAAACTAGCATTACATCATGGCCATTTCTCTGTGTGTGTGTGTGTGTGTGTGTGTGTGTGTGTGTGTGTGTGTGTGTGTGTGTGTGTGTGTATTGAGACAGGGTTTCCCTTTGTAGCCCTGTCCCAGACTGGCCTTAAACTTGGAGATCCACCTGCTTCTGCCCTCTGCCTCCCAAGTACTGGGATTAAAGGCATGCACCACCCCAACCTGTTGAACTTTTTTCCCCTGACAGGTCGTTGTGTATCTTAGGCTGACTGAGGATGACTTTGAGCTCTTGCTTTTCTTTCATGTCCTACTCCCGAGTGCGAGGATTACAGGCATGTGCCACCAGTACCTGTTTCTGTATTGTGGGCTGGAACCCAGGCCTTCATGCATGCTAAATAAGCACTGTACAACTGATCACCACCCCCAGCCCTTGGGAAATAGTGTTTAAATGGCATTTCTTCTTCTTTTTGACTCTCCTGCTATTTTCTTGCCCAGTTTGGAGTTGGTTATTAGTTTTTTTTTTTTTTTTTCTTCTCTCTTTACAGTTTCTTTTTCCGTTTAAGAGAAGCTTTTTTGTTTTTTCTTTCTTTCTTTCTGTTCAGAAGATTTGTTTGAGTGTTTGCCTGTTTGTATGTAGGTGCACCATGGGCATTCCTGGTGCCCTCAGAGGTGGGGAGAGGGAGGATGTTGGATTCTCTGGAAGTGGAGCTGTGGTTATGAGCTACCATATGGATTCTTGAAAAAACAGCAACTGTTAATCTCTGAGCAGCATCTCCATTTAAGGGAGCTTTTAGGTTTGCTCTCTGCTGCTGTCGGAGCTTTTATACTCTCGCTGTGGATATGCAAACCTCTCCTGACTTAAGCTGTTATTGGCCTCCTCAGTTCCAGTTCTTTGAGGTTTTCCTAGCACCCCCCCACCTCACCTCTTCACCGCCTATTATTTTTCTAACGCTGATAGTGATTGTAGCCGGCAGTAGTTTGCGTTTATTTAGAATCTCGTGTACACAAATGTTTTTATAGCAACGCTATTCCTTATAGGCCCAGAGTGGCAGCAACTCACATACACATCAACTGGTGAATAAACAAAACGTGGCTTGGCTCATTATGTGGATTATTGTTGGCAGTTTGAAACATGTAGATAGGGAGCTGGAGAGATGGTTCAGTGGTTAAGAAAGAGCATGTGCTACTGTTGCATAGGTCCTGGGTTCAGTTCCCAGCACCACTGTGGGTTATAAGCTCACAATCGCTTACAACCCCATTTCCAAGGGATCCAATATCCTTTTCTGATCTGAGGGCACATGGTGTGTATACATACATGCAGGCAAAATGCCCATACACATAAAATAATAAATCTTTAAAGAAGTAATAAAATGAAGATATATAATAAATCATGGATGGACCTTGAGACATGCTAGTCGTTAGACTTTGAAAGAACTCAATGACATACTTCCGTTTATATAAAATGTTTAGAATAGACAAAGGGTAGAAAGTATATTCACTATTTGCTTGGGCCTTGGGTATGTATAAGATGGGAATGATAATAGGGCAATGAGAAAAATTTGTGTTTTCGTGATGTGGGTTCTCATTGTAGCACAGGCTGTGAGAAATGGGGCGGCGGGGGGGGGGGGGGGGGGATTCCAGCATGGTGCTCAGTGAAAGAGCCAGCCAGAGAATGCTCTGTACTCTCTGAGGCCAAATGTGTGACGTAATGGAAAAGACAAAACTGTGGACACGTGGACCCAAGCAAAACAAACAGAGCAAAACCCAAAATAGTTAAAAAAAAAAAAAATCCAAGAAAACCAAAAGCTAGCCAAGCAAACAAAGAGTTGGGGTTGTTGCCAAGGATTCTGGAGGAAAGGGGGGAATGGATAGGAGCAATGTGCCCTGTTTCAGACCTTGTAGACAGCTGGCAGAAACTCCTATGTCAGTATTCATTTGTGCACAAGGTGTGGATAGAGGAACTGCTGGGAGGAAGGTGTGTATATATGGAAGTTGTATTTTTCTCTAATTGTAATCTGATCTCATAAAGAATAGTTTTATGTCCGTTAGTGGTCTCTTCTGTTTTTGGTTTTTCTAGACAGAGTTTCACTGTGTAGTTTTGGAGCCTGTCCTGGATCTCGCTCTGTAGACCAGACTGACTTCAAACTCACAGAGATCTGCCTGACTCTGCCTCCTGAGTGCTGGGACTAATGGTGTGTGCCACCACCGCCCAGCTCTGTCTCTTCTCTTTTTACCCAAGCTGACACTGAACTTTTTTGTGTCTTGTTTTACCTATATCAAGTATTTCATATAGATGAAGTAACATATGTCCTTTGTTTGGCTTCTTTCTAGCATAGCACTTTCAGGTTTTTCTTGATGTACCATGCATCAGTTCCTTTTTGTTCCTGAGTACCATTGATAGGCATTTGAATTGCTGTTGATTTCTAGCTTCTATGAATCATGCTGCCTCTTGTGCCTATCATGTACATGTTTTTCATGAACTTAGATTTCAGTTCTGTTTGTGTGTACCTAGTGTGGAATTGCAGTCATGTGGCAATGCTGTGTTCAGTATTCGAAATAGAAAGCCAAACTTTGGGGTTTGTTTTACATTGCTCAGGGCTGCAGTTTCCACATCCTTGCCAGTGCTTAGATCACCTGATGTTTGGTGATAAAGCTTTCTGTTCTCCAGACAATTGAAATTGGTTTAACCTATTGTTTATTTAATAGAGGCAAATTTCTGGAGATGTGTGTTGATCTCTTAGCAAGAGTGGAGCCACCACTTCGTAGTGTCTTGGAACAATCCAGTAAGTATTTTTGTCATTGACTTGTTTGTATTTCAGATTCTGGGAATGTTTTACGTGTTATCATCTTTTCCTCTCTGTCAATTATTTGCTGAATGAACACTGTCAGTTCTATGCTTCAATAAGCTTTATCTGCTCTTTGGAATGTTTCTTCTCCCTAAAGCCTTCTATGAAGAGTACAGTGTTTTCTCCAAAAAATCCCATTTTCGCCTCAAACACAGAGATATAAATCTCCCTGAAAAGGTATTTGCAGTGCTTGTGTGGTGGTCTTACAAACTTGCTGTCGGTGAGCCCTTGGTTAGCTCAGTGTGTGTCTGAGATGGCTCAGTTGGTAAAGGCTTGTTGCTCAGCCATGAGGGCCTTTGTTGGGCTCTCCAGCACCCACACAAAACCCAAGTGCAGCTGTACTCCCTTGTAACCTCCAGCACTGGAGCTCCAGGTTCAGAGGAAGATTCTCAAAAAAGGGGGCTAGAGAGATGGCTCAGAGGTCAGAACAGGCATTGTCTGTTCTACCAGAGGACCCAGGTTTAAGTCGTAGCATCCACATGACCCCCTTTTCTTTTTCTTTCTTTCTTTTTTTTTTTTGTTTGTTTGTTTGTTTTTCGAGACAGGGTTTCTCTGTGTAGCTTTGCGCCTTTCTTGGAACTCACAGAGATCCGCCTGCCTCTGCCTCCCAAGTGCTGGGATTAAAGTTGTGGCCCACCACTGCCTGGCTGACCCCCTTTTCTGACCTCCGTTGGCATACGCCTGGTTCAGAGATGGATGTCATGAACAGACACATACAGACAAAACACCTGTATACATAATAAAATAGTTTAGGAAAACAAAAAAAGTAGAGGATGGAGGTGGGGAGGTAGTGCATACCTACATTTTAAGCATGTTGAGGGGGGGGAGTGCAGAAGGATCAGAAGTTTAAGGTCATAATCAAGTTTAAGCCCAGCCTGGGCTAGAGATCCTGTCTCAAAAAAAATCCCAGCACTCAGGAGGCAGAGCAGGTGGATCTCTGTGAGTTCCAGGACAGCCAGCACTCCATAAAGAGATACTGCCTCAGAAAAACAAAAATAAACAGATTAATAAATATACAAAAATAAAGTGGAAAGTGATATACAAAAATAAAGTGGAAAGTGAGGACAAAGACATCACATGTTGACATGAGCAAAGGAAGACATGCAAACCACGTATATGTTCTGTTTTTGTCTATTTTTGTTTTTTACGACAGGGTTTCTCTGTAGCCCTGGCTGTCCTGGAACTCACTCTGTAGACCAGGCTGGCCTCAAACACATGTATATTTTATAAGATATTTTAAGTGTTTCAGACTTTTGAGGCTGATAGTTCACTTAGGAATACATTATTAACTAAAACAGTTTTGGACACAATGTTTACCTTTTTGTTTGTCACTAATTCAGGGTGTTGATGTAATGTTAGCTCAGCATTGGCTTGGGTCTTTTTGTTTTCTTTTTGAGACAGGGTTATTCTGTGACAGCCCTGGTGGCTGTCTTTGAACGTTTCAACAACAAACAAAATTATGTTTTTCGAGACAGGGTCTCTAGCCCTGGCTGTCCTAGAATTCACTTTGTAAACCAGACTGGCCTCAAACTCACAGAGATCTGTCTGCCTCTGCCTCCCAAGTGCTGGGATTAAAGGTGTGTGCCTCCACCGCCCGCCTTGGGTCTTAAGTCAGTGATGACAAGTTTGTTTTTGCTTTGGACTTTGGGAGTGTCATATCCTCCATGCTCCCCATTTTTCCTCTGAGGTGGAGGTGGAGGAGTCTAAGGTGTATTGCCTAGGCTGATCTGGAATTCTACTCAAGCCAGTTCCCCTTCCTCAGCCCCCAGCTAGAACTGCAGGCACATCCCTAATGGCCTGGCTGCAGCCTCTTTTCCTTTTTGAAAACTGAGTGGAGGTCAGAGGACAACTAAGCAGAGTTGATGTTCTCCTTCCACATTTGCATGGATTCTGGAGACTGAACTCTCAGTTCGACAGGCCTTCTCAGCATGTGCCTCAACCCACTGAGCCATCTCACCAGCTGTGAAGCCAGTTTCTTTAAATGCTCTTCTGAAGAAATAGTGGTTGTTAGGTGAAATGTGACTGGTAAATCACATTCTGAGGCCTACATGTGGCTGATACGCTGGAATGTGGGGTCTCTTGCTAGTTGGTTGTGTGACACTGTTTGGTACTCAGGACCTATACAGGGCAAAGTGTAGTGTGTTTGGCCAGTGCCTTACAGACCCCACTGTTGTACTGCTCTTCTCTATTATCTTGAGAATCAAGATGGCTACTTTTCAGAGAGGCCACCTCCTGTGAGTGTGTGCATGTGTATTTTGGGATGGGGACATGAGGGAGGAGAGTTTTTAATACGTCTGTGGATTAGATCACTATGAGCTCTGACTACTTTTTTCTTCATTGTAAAATACTGATTGAAAGATTTTTATAAATGTCTCATTGTTGTGGCATAGAGTTAAAGAGAGAAGATATTTATGCAGTGGAGATAGTTGGTGGTGCCACACGAATTCCTGCAGTGAAAGAGAAGATCAGCAAATTTTTTGGTAAAGAACTTAGTACAACATTAAATGCAGACGAAGCTGTCACTCGAGGCTGTGCGCTGCAGGTGAGTTTGCATTTGTTCGTAGGTCATAACAAAAACATATCTACCTGTTAACCTGAGGGTAATCTCAAGGTGTAAGATCCTGATGTACATAAAAGGTATTGGTTGTGTAACGTGTTAGAAGATGAGTTAAGAAGATACATAAGCTGGGCGGTGGTGGCACACGCTTTTAATCCCAGCACTTGGGAGGCAGATGCAGGTGATCTCTTGAGTTTGAGGCCAGCCTGGTCTACAGAGTGAGTCCAGGACAGCTAGGGCTACACAGAGAAACCCTGTCTAGAAAAATACCCAAACCACAACAACAAAAAAACAAAGCTGGTATGTGTGTGTGAGACAGACAGACAGACAGACAGACAGACAGACAGAAACATATATCTCTAAGCTAAAGCTGTTGGGATTGGTTGAATTGTCTTGTCTTGTGAAGTAGTGCACTTCGAGTTCATGGGAACTGGTAAAGCAAAGCTAGGTTATGTTGTTGATGGTTTTTACTCTTACTCTTTTGGCTTTTTGTTCTTTTGGGGGCCCACCAACCAGCTCCCACATAACTCACACCTGGAGGCTTATTATTTCTTATGGATGCCTGGCCTTAGGTTGGCTTGTTTCTAGCCAGCTTTTCTTAACTTTAAATTATCTCGTTTACCTTTTGCCTCTGTGCTTTTCCTCTCTATTTCTGTATGACTTACTTTGCACTCCAGCCACTTTACAGCCACTCCAGGCCGTGGATGACTGGGTGGCTGGCCCTAGTGTCCTCCTCTCCTTGTTCTCCTGCTGTTTCTTCCTTTTCTCCCAGATTTCTCCTATTATTTTCTCTGCCTGCCAACCCCGCCTATCCATCTCCTGCCTCACTATTGGCCATTCAGCTCTTTATTGGACCATCAGGTGTTTAGACATGTGCACAGTAACACAGCTTCACAGTGTTAAAGCAAACGCAACATAAAAGAATGCAACACATCTTTGCATCATTAAACAGATGTTCCACAGCATAAACAAATGTCCCACAACAAGGTTCCACAGAAAATTTGACCATGACAGCAGTTTGTAGAACTGTTCAGGTACCATTACATTACTACTGAAGATAGTAAAGAAATCAGTGATTGCCTCCTGAAGTCATTGCCAATTTACAGTGTCTGTATGTGTCAATGGAATTTCTGAAATTATCATTCTAGTGTGCAATCTTATCACCTGCTTTCAAAGTGAGAGAATTTTCTATCACTGATGTCGTGGCATATCCAATATCTTTGAGGTGGAATTCTCCCGCTGAAGAAGGGTCAAGGTAATACATCATTAATGCCATTTATGCATACTCATTTGGGTGTTGAATCTAGGTAATGCATTATCCTTCCTTCATACACATATCTGTCAGGTGTATGAAACAAAGTATAAATTCATGGTCAGGAATGGTAGTGAACCCTGTAATCTAGCATATGAGAGGTGGGAGGGAGGCAGGAAGATCGATCGATAAAGGCTGTCTTCAGCTCCATTGTGAATATTTGGTCAGGCTGGGCTACATGAGATCTTTTTCTTTCTTTTTTTTTTTTTAAATTTTACTTAATTTGTATCCAGTGTTCTACCTGCATGTATGCCTACAGGCCAGAAGAGGGCACCAGATCTCACTACAGGTGGTTGTGAGCCACCATGTGGTTACTGGGAATTGAACTCAGGATCTCTGGAACAGCAGAGCAGCCAGTGCTCTTAACCTCTGAGCCATCTCCCCAGCCTGAGATTTTTTTTTTAAAGACACAAATAAATCAGCGCCCTGTCATTTAATTTTTTATACTTGTTCCCGTTGAGACTTTGTGCCCTCTTGTGTTGATTGGGTATATTCCCTTTAAAAGTATGTTATTTTTTAAATGCACTTATTTAAATTTTTTGTTTTTATTTGTGTGAGTGTTTTACCTGCATCTGTACCTGTATGCCATATCTGTGGTTAGTGTCTGAGGAGTCCAGAAGAAAGCATTGGCTCCCTACAAATGAAGTTAAAAGATGGTTGTGAAACAACATGTGGGTGCTGGGAATCAAACCCATGTCCTTTGGAAGAGCAGCCAGTGCTCTTAACTGCTGAGCCATCTCTCTAGCTTCCCTTGAATTACCTGGAAATAATAGCCAACAAGAAGAAACTAAAACTATTCAGTAATTATAATCCTAGGATACATGTGTCAGAAGTGTTAAGAATGTCATGAATTTGGGTTGAGGAGATAGGTGGGTAAAATGCAAGTCCGGAGACCTGGGTTCAAATCTCCACATCCCATGTAAAGCTCAGATGAGGTGGGAGCTGAGGTTTGGTGAATCCCCAGAAGCTTGCACGCTGGGAGCCTGGAATGGGCAGCAGCAAATAGCAGAGACCTTATTCTCAACTAAAGGTGGAAGGCGAGGACTCAAGGCTGTCCTCTGACCTCAACATGCACACACCTATGAAACATAACCCCCTAATAAAAGAAAAGACTGGAATATTTTTTAAAAACTTTGTAATACTTTATTTGTATTTTATGTACATTGGTCTTTTGCCTGCATGTATGTATGTGAGGATGTCAGATCTTGGAGTTACAGACAGTTGTTAGCTGCCATGTGGGTGCTGGATTTGAACCTGGGTCCTCTGGAAAAGCAGTCAGTGCTCTTAAACCGCTGAGCCATCTCTCCAGTCCTGGACTATTTTAATAAAAGGAGTTTTATGAATTTGTGTGGTTTTGTCTTTTTCTTCTACCTAGTGACTGTGAAGTCTTCCCCAAAAATCATGCTGCTCCTTTCTCCAAAGTCCTCACCTTTTATAGAAAGGAACCTTTCACTCTTGAGGCCTACTATAGCTCTCCTCAGGATTTGCCCTATCCGGATCCTGCTATCGGTAAGTGGAATTGGAAACCTAAAACAGTAACAAAAACTTGTCTCTACTTGGGAGTACTAAAAGAAAGAAATATAGACTATTCAGAAATTTCGGTGCTTTGTGACCCAAAAGCAAACATCCTCTGTCTGTAATCCTGGGTATAGAAGCAGTCAGATGGTTATTATTTAATGGAGTCTTGTGTTGTGTGGCAATATTCCTGGATTGAGTGCGCATTGTGGGTGACTGACTATAAGGTGGTCCTGATGAAAAGCATGATAGAGATCAGCTTGGTTCTAATACAGAATTTCAAGATTTGCAGAGAAATCACACAATTCTTCTATAGCATCAGTCCATCCTAGAATTTGGAACCAAGTTGACCAGAGTCTTTTCAAACTGGGAATGGTTATGATTTGGAAATACTATCAAGAAGAGAGACCAAGATTTCTGTAAGATCTGTGTTGTGAATGAAGAGCAGGAGCAGCTTCAGTGGCCTGCAGAAATGTGGGGAGTTGGCTGCCCTGCTTTCCATTTGTAGGATAGGGTATGACAATCATACCCGGAAGGGCTAACTTCTATATTCCTTTCTGTCTGCCTTGGGTATGCTCTCACTAACACATTGGGCTTCCATACTCTTCTCTGAAACCCACCATAGGGCTGACCTCTCCTACTGAGTTTTTCTCTCTCTCTGGCAACTGCCAAGATGTACAGCTTGCCTTTCCTATAGTCTTTCTTTTTAAACTCTAATAAAATTGTCTTTGGGCTTTAAGAAAAAAAAAAAAACACAAAAACTCCCAAAACAAAATTTGGTATAATGGTGAGATTTACAAATGATAATTTCTTAGGAAATGACACAAACTGGAAAATTTTAAAAGTAAATTGTAGAATTGGGCTCTTTACTATCTGGCACAGCCTGGTTGTTTTCTTATGTATATGGAAGTTTAAGTTGAGTCTTATATTGTGCATTCTCTTGCATCTTTTCTTAAATCCCTAGCTCAGTTTTCAGTTCAGAAAGTCACTCCACAGTCTGATGGCTCCAGCTCAAAAGTGAAAGTCAAGGTTCGGGTAAATGTCCATGGCATTTTCAGTGTGTCCAGTGCGTCCTTAGTAGAAGTGCACAAGTCTGAGGAAAATGAGGAGCCGATGGAGACTGATCAGAATGCAAAGGAAGAAGAGGTAACCTGGATGTTTTATGTCATTTATGTTGGTCATTTGACTGGCTGACGGGAGCCCTGAGAGCTGCTGAGTGTGTTTGTACATTCCCCACTCAACCCACTTCTACATTTCACTGGAATGGAAATGAACTCCAGTTGGCTCTTTCCTTGAGACCATTTGTCCGCTTAAACTACTACTGACTGTAGGAAAATGCTCTTAAGTTTGCTTTCAGAAGTACAATAGATGTCCTCTGGATAAATGTAGGTGTTAACTCTTTGTACATCAGACTCCAAAAAAATTTCCCCAGATGTGGTGTGTATGGGGATTCAGGTACCGGCATTCTCCATAGCATCTTGGACCATTCCCATAGGCCATGCACATTGAGTTCTTGGTTCAGGTGCTCCACAAACTTCTTTATTATTGCTGCTGAAAGAATTCTCTGTGGGTTTCTCTTCAGCATGTACAAAGGTTATGTTTTTGAGATTGAAAATGTTGGTGTAGGGACTCTTGACAAAGTCAAGGCTCTGGGAGGAAGCATGTGGAAGGGAAGCCCAAGCTTGCTTCAGAGGTTGTATTTGCCACACTCTACTGAGTGCTTTATGGTTCACAAAGCTAATCTTGTAGTTGCTCTACTTCATACAAGGGTGGGCATGTTGGGCAGGACAAGTACTACATTGTTATGTTGAACTCCAGAGAGGAAAGCTTTGTGTCCTGTGTAACTTGTGCATAGTTAGAGTTTAGAGGCTCGGTATGCTGATCACTGGGGAGTCAATGGGAATTATATACCATGTGGCTTTGAATGCCATTGAAGGCTGCTTAGTGTTTTGTGAGAATCTGCTGGTTTCAGTGTTTAATTTGACTTTTCAGAAGATGCAAGTGGACCAGGAGGAACCACACACTGAAGAGCAGCAGCAGCCACAAACACCAGCAGAAAACAAGGCGGAGTCTGAGGAAATGGAGGTACAGGCTGTCTCTTAGAATTCTTGATGTCTTAGAACCCCCCGGGGCTGCCTTGGACTGTGGTTACACACTATTACTTATTTGTATGAGTTTTTAGCTATACTGCATAGTGTTTTGGAAAGTTAAAAGAGCATATATCGTTGATAATTTGTTACTGATGAAGCAGAGAGACAGAAGATTTTTTTTTTTCTTAAATTTTGTCAAGTGTTTTACTGTGTGTGTGTGTGTGTGTGTAGAAAAAATTGTTATTACTTCCCCTCTCCAGACAGTGAGACAGAAGATATGTTTTTTTCTTTTCTCAAATTTTGCCAAGTGTTTTACTCTGGTCTCTGTGTGTGTAGAAAATATTACCTCCCCCCCTCCCCAGACAGAATCTCTCTGTGTAACCCTGGAACTTGCTTAGTACTTCCTTAGTAGACTAGGCTGGCCTCAAACTCACAGAGATTCGCCTGCCTTTGCCTCCTGAGTGCCAGGATTAAAGATGTGCGCCACCACCACTCGACATGAAGAAAAATCTCGATGGTTTATTTTTCATGAGTCTGTTCTGACATGTATGTAATTGAGAAACATCTGATTCGGTGCGAGCCAGTGTATCTACTCTGGTACTTTCCACATCCCTATTGAATATTGTTGTCCTTATAGTGATAAATACCAGTGTGGGACAACATAATATATAGTATTCTAGCTGAGATTTCTGTCTCTGTGGCTACTATTTTCCTATGGAGGTGTGGAATGGCCCCTAACCAATAGCAGCCACCAAGATGGTTAGGGAGCAAGAAGGGCCATTCCTTCTATTATAAGGTGTTTCGGTGGGGCTAGGGAGATGGGTCAGTTGGTAACAGTGCTAAATTCCATCCCCCAGTGCAGGGCCAGCACTTGTTGCCAAACTCAATAACTTGAGTTGGATCCCATGTGGTGGAAAGAATATTATATTGATTCTCTACAAATTGTCTTCTGACCCCCACCCACATGTACCATAGCATGTATACATGCACACATAAAAATAAAAATTTAATTTTTTTAGGTTCTAACTCCACCGTCTTTGCAGTCTCTGCTGTTTAGGCAGGTCCCTGTGGTGATTAAAATCTGTGACCCATTTCCATGTCATCGAACAGATTTCCCACCTAGCTTTGTTGTTGTTGGTGGTGGTGTTTTGGGTTTGTGTGTGTGGTTGGGTTTTTTTTTTTTTTTGGAGACAGGGTCTCACATAGCTCAGGCTGACCTTGAACTCCTGATGCCCCCAGCCTGTGCTATCCAAGTGTTTTGTATGTTGGTTGTGAGATTGCAGAGGGTTGTTAGGTGTGTTAGCTGTTTTTCATTTTCAGTTGAAAAATACACATGAGGGGCTGGAGAGATGGCTCAGGGACTGACTGCTCTTCCAGAGGTCCTGAGTTCAATTCCCAGCAACCACATGGTGGCTCACAACCATCTATAATGAGATCTGGTGCCCTCTTCTGGCCTGCGGTCATACATGCTGTATACATAATAAATCAATAAATCTTTAAAAAAAAAAAAAAGAAAGAAAAATACACATGAGGTTACATTTTAAAGCATATAGCACTGTAGTGCCCATTGTTTTCTATCTTGCAGAATAAAATTCTCTACCTGTTCTTTCCCAAACCCCTAATGACCACCATTATGGTTTCCTCCTGAATGTACTACTCCAGAGATGACAGATTCACTTCTCATTTTCAAGATGATAATCATGAGTTACTTTTGACTTGATCCATTTTAAAATGTAGGGTTAATCTGTATGTTTTTGTTCTTTTTTTTTTTTTTTAAGACCTCTCAAGCTGGATCAAAAGATAAAAAGACGGACCAACCGCCTCAAGCCAAGAAGGCAAAAGTGAAGACCAGCACTGTGGACCTGCCCATCGAGAGCCAACTCCTGTGGCAGCTGGACCGAGAGATGGTCGGCCTGTATACAGAGAACGAGGTACATTCAGACTGTATAGCCTTTAAGACAGTGGTTCTTATCTTTCCTAATGCCTTTAATATAGTTCCTCATGTTGTGGTGGCCCTAACATAAAAAAACTACATTTCTATTTTATTGATTGATTGATTGGATTTTCTGGGCAGGATTTCTCTGTGTAACAGTCCTGGCTGTCCTGGAACTCGCTTTTTGTAGACCAGACTGGCCTTGAACTCAGATTTCCTCTGCCTCCCAAGTGCCAGGACTAAAGGTGTGTGCCACCGTGCTTGGCAAAAAAAAGGTTCTTATAAACAGCTTCAGGGATTTTCCCCCCCTCTCAAGGCAGGGTTTCTCTGTGTAGCCCTGGCCATCCTGGAACTCACTTAGTAGACCACTCTGTCCTGAAACTCACAGATACATCCACCTGCTTCTGCCTACCAAGTGTTGGGATCAAAGGCGTGTGCTGCCACTCAAATTTTTGTCTTAAATATATTTGATTTTTGCTTTTGTGGGTGTATTCACTATTCCCTCCCTTCAAAACAAGCCCCACAAAGCTGTGATCTTCCAATTTTCTTCTTGGTTATATTCCTGGCTCTATTTTGTTGGGGTGGCTCACAAGAACTGAAAGGATTGGAACGGGGAAAACTCTTTGCTTTTAAATTGTGTCAGTTGATGCTCATAACTGGCCTTGTGTCTAATCTGTTGCTCTTGTTCCAGGGGAAGATGATCATGCAGGATAAACTGGAGAAGGAACGGAACGATGCCAAGAACGCGGTGGAAGAATATGTGTACGAGATGAGAGACAAACTTAGTGGTGAATATGAGAAGTTTGTGAGTGAAGATGTAAGTGTGCCGCTCCCTTACTGTGGGTGTGTAGGGAAATCTTCAGACACTTGAGAAGGAAGCTCGGCTACTTTGTGTGTGTGTGTGATCAAGTTACTAAAAAAATGTTTGGAGAGAGCGCTCAGTGGTTAGAGTACTTGCTGCTCTTTTAGAGGATCTGAGATTGGTTCTCGGCACCCATGTGGTGGCTCACAGTGTCTGTAACTACAGTTCTAGAGAATTGGCACCCTTTTCTGGCCTCCATGGACACTGCATGCATGTGGTACAAGTACATACGGGCAAGCAAAACATTCATATGCATAAAATAAACCCAAATACTAAAACATGTATCTCTTTGGGAGTTACATAGTGGTAAACTAAACATGCATATATTCAAAAACTTACATGTGTGAAGGGTACACATGGATGTGAGTCTATGTAGAGGCTGCAATTCTCCACTTTTATTTTTGAGGCAGTCTTTCCTTGAACCTGCAACTAGCTTGTTTTTACTAGTGTAGCTAGCCAGCCTATTCCAGGGATCCGCATCTCTTGTCTCCTGAGTGCTGAGATCATAGGAGCCGCACACCTGCTTGGCTTCTACATGGGTTCTGGGTATCGTAAGCACATTAACTCCTTTACTGATCCATCTCCCCAGCTCGGTTTTGTATTTCTTTATTATTTTCTTTATTGTTAGAATGTTTCCCATTACAATATGAGAGAGAGAGAGAGAGAGAGAGAGAGAGAGAGAGAGAGAGAGAGAGTGTGTGTGTGTGAGAGAGAGAGAGAGAGAGAATTATAATGTTTTCTTTATTTACAGGATCGTAATAGTTTTACCTTAAAATTAGAGGATACTGAAAATTGGTTGTATGAAGATGGAGAAGACCAACCAAAGCAAGTTTATGTAGACAAATTGGCTGAATTAAAAGTAAGTGACCTTTTTTTGTTTTGTTTTGATTTTTCGAGACAGGGTTTCTCTGTAGCTCTGGTGCCTGTCCTGGACTCACTCTGTAGACCAGGCTGGCCTGGAACTCTGTCTCCCGAGTGCCGGGATTAAAGGTGGGCCCCCACAGTGTAGCTGAGGCCTGGAATAGTTCTCTTCTAGGTGAAAGCAGAACATCTCGTGTATGGTAAAACTGGATGGTTAACATAGAAAGTATCACCCTGATTGAGGTCTTTGTTTAGAAAACGTTGTAAATTCACTGAGAGTAAATCGGAACATGGCCTTTGTTTCAGCTTTGCACTGTGGACTTCCGGAGAACTGGGCATTGCAGCTGTCCAGAGTGGGTGGCTCAAGGACAGTGCCTGGGGCTTAGCTCACCCTGGCAAGGGTGCAAGTGCTCCTGCTAGCTGTTCCTTTGTGGGTTTTATTTGTTTATTGTTGAGACAGAGTCTCTCTCTGTCGCCTAGCTAGCTATTCTGGAACTCAGTATGTAGATCAGGCCAGCCTTGATCTCAGATCCACCAGCCTTTGCCTCACAAGTGCTGGAATTAAAGGCACGCACTACCACTGCCCAACTTCCCTGTGCAAAATGTTTTTCTTTGTCATTTGAGAGGTGCCAGGCATGTGAAAGTTGAGGACCAATCATTTCGGCCATCTTGGCTAGTGTCTTTTCTGTACATTTCTCCAAGTTTGAGTTAGATTTTCTGTGATTTGGGTTGTGTTTAATACAGAATATTTCAGTATGCTTGTAAAAGCCTCATGCTGCACCATCATTGCACCAGAGATCTCCAGTGTCACTGTGTTGAGTTTTCAAGTTCATTTTCTAAACAGTGATCTAGTGGATTTGCATTGGGACCCAGATGTAGTGCACATGTGTCTCCTCATCTATGTCTGTGGCTGACCTTATGTTCTGCTTTTCCTCCTGTATGTGCTGAAGAGACTGCCCTTTCTCCATTTGTTACGGAGAATTTTCTCTGGGTGTGGATTTCGCCACTTTTTTATTTTTTTATTTTATTTTTAACCTTTTATTATGTGTATGAGTGTTTTGCCTGCGTGCGTATCTGTGCGCCACTTATGTGTCTGATGCCCAAGGAAGCTAAAAGAGGATATTGGATGCCCTGAAACTGGAGTTACAGACAGTTGTGAGCCACCATGTGGGTGTTGGGAATTGAACCTGGGTCCTCTGCAAGAGCAGCCAATTCTGTAACCACTGAGTCATCTCTCCAGCCTCTGGATTTTGCCACTTTTACCTTAATAGTGGTAATGTGATTTCATCAGAATCTAATATGACTTAGAGGTTTTGTTGTTTGTGGTGAGGTTTTATTTATTTTTATGTGTGTGTTTGCCTAGATGTATTCTTTTGTACCGTGTCTGTGTAGTGTCCTGGTGGCCAGGATTCTGATCTCCTGGGACTGGGGTTATAGATGGTTCTGAGTCACCGTTTGGCTGCTAGGACTTGAACCCAGCTTCTCTGAAAGAGCAGCCAGTGCTCTTAACTGCTGAGCTATCTCTCCAGCCCCTCCAGTGTGCTTTTTTGTATGTTTTTTGAGACAGGCTTTTTCTGTGTAGCCCTGGCTGTCCTGGAACTTGCTCTCTAGACCAAGCTGACCTCGAACTTACAGAGATCTGCTTGCTACAGTGTGGTTTTTAATAAGAAAAATTGTTGGGCAAGTACATTTAGAAGACAGATAACTTTTGGTTTCCTCCTACTGTGAGAACTGGGATTTGGTCAGTAATGAGAAACAATTCCACTTAGGACAGTCTTGACTTATGCTCATGAGCAGCCAGAGAAGGAGTCTGATACTTCTAATGGTTTGGAGAAACATTTATCTTAATATACATGCACGTATTGTTGTTTATATATTTGTATGTGTTCATGTGTGTGCACACACATACCCAGAGAGTGACATTTAGCTCCATTACTCTTAGTCATAGTAGTAGCACTGTAACTTAAATAGTGTAAGCTACCCTGTACAAACCTGTGTATTCTCCTACTAGAATCTAGGTCAGCCTATTAAGACACGGTTCCAGGAATCTGAAGAAAGACCAAAGTTATTTGAAGAACTAGGGAAGCAAATCCAACAGTATATGAAAGTGATCAGCTCTTTCAAAAACAAGGTATCTTATTCTTATTTTCATTTTTCTATGATTTTGGTCAGGGCACTGTGTATTTGTTTTTGTTTGTTTGATTTTGTTTTTTGTATTTTGGTTTTTCAAGACAGAGTTTCTTTGTGTAGCCCTGTGGCTGGCTTGGAACTCAGAGATCTGCCTGCCTCCTCTTCCCGAGGGATGAGATTAAAGGAGTATTTTATTAGTTTTATTCTTGTGCACATAGAATGTGTTGGATTCTTCCTGGGGCTGGAGTTAGAGGTGGTTTGAAGCTGCCCAGTGTGGGTGAAGGGAACTGAACTTGGGTCTTACAAGAGCAGCAAGTGCCCTTAGCCACCAAACTGTCTTTCCAGCCCCAAATGAGAATGTTTTGAAAGGCAGTATTGGGCAGGGAGTGACGCACTTTTGGCACTTAGCTGTCCACCCCACACTTGTAGGAGGACCAGTATGAGCACCTGGATGCTGCTGACATGGCGAAGGTAGAGAAGAGCACCAACGAGGCGATGGAGTGGATGAATAACAAGCTGAACCTGCAGAACAAGCAGAGCCTGACGCTGGATCCAGTTGTCAAGACAAAGGAGATTGAAGCTAAAATTAAGGTAGTTTGCAACTTTATGTACTTTGTCAGTCTCCTTTGAAGCTAAAATTAAGGTAGTTTGCAACTTTATGTACTTTGGACTTTTCTTGGCAGCTCTTTTGTTATTAACAGTTGGGACTTACTGTATATCTTAGCTACTGGGGTTTAGCATGCAAAATAAAATATGTTTAATTTATAAGAAATCATCATTTTGTTTCTTTACCATTCCAGGAGCTGACGAGTATTTGCAGTCCTATAATTTCAAAGCCCAAACCCAAAGTGGAACCCCCAAAGGAGGAGCCAAAACACGCTGAGCAGAATGGACCAGTGGACGGCCAAGGAGATAACCCAGGCCTCCAGGCGGCCGAGCAGGGTGCAGACACAGCTGTGCCTTCTGATGCAGACAAGAAACTTCCTGAGATGGACATTGATTGATTCCAACATTTGTTTATATTAAAACAGACTATTATAAAGCTTTAAGTTGTCAACTTTGTTCTAAATATGAACTAGAGCAAGCAAATACTGGAGATTTCTTAGTTTTTAGGGGATCTTGGGGGTGGGGTATAGCTAATGTACGGAGCATTTTGACTTCTAAATAGTTAGATCCAGAGATAGAGTGCACACTCTCTCTCTCTTCATTATGGTCCTGTTTAAGAGCTCAGCTAGTCTTTCTGAACGCCTGCCTTCCTCCTTTGTGTTTTAATCATGCTTCTACAAGATGAAGTGTGTTGGGAAAGCTGAGCTCTAGCAAAAGCTTTGACAGCCACCAGGCAGGCTTTTCTTTATACATGACAGAAGCTCACATTACGCTTGTAAAGTCTGAGTGGAGATCACCACCAGCATTCTTGTCCTGGAGCAGGTCTGTGGCTGGCGCTTCCTCCATTTCTGAGGGCCAGAGCCTGGGCAAGCATGGATTAACAGGGAGTGCAGAGCGCACAGCAGGGCCTGCTCTGAGGCCTCATGGCTCTCCATTCCCTGCTCTGTCTCCCTTCTCCCTCAGCAAGCAGTTATAAATGCCACATGTCCTCTTCACTTAGAGTGAGCTTTAGCGAGTCAAGGGACTTGGATGCAGTAGCTTCCCATACTTCCCTAAAGTAAATTTGCTAATCCTGAAGCATCGAAGTATAGTTTTCCCTTCAGGTTAGGTTGTAGAGAACATGGTTGGGTGTGGGCATGGCGAATCTGAGCTATCCATCCTTGCTTATTATGGTGGAAAGATTTGTACCCTGACCTGCTCAAGTGGGAGATGATGTGTGTAAATTAGAGAATTGGACAGAAGAGGATGAGAGTTCAAGATTCTTAGCTCATTTGCCATCACCTGTGTTACTGTTAATATGTGTCATGAATCTGCCAACCTGTATGTTACAACAGCTGACAGATTGTAAGCTATTGCATCAGTTGCTCTGGATGAGTCTGAAATTAGCATTGAGGTGCTCAGGGTCACAGGAAAGCCTCACTGTTGACTGCAGTGTCGGCACTACACATTTCCTGGGGCAAGTCTACAGGAAGGAGATGTTCTGGAAACAAAGGGATGCCTGCAGTAGAGGGCAGAGTTGGTTACCTGCCTTAGTTACAAGTGTTGGTTATGTTCTGGGTCTTTGTAATCACTGATCTATGTAACAGAGCCTCTCTGTTCATTTTTGCTTGTTGGAAATAAGCTTAAAACCATGCATAGTTCAATTCACTATGCTTCTGTCTGTCTGCACAGAAAGTGCTGTAGCCCTCAAGTGTTCTAGAGGCAGTTAATGGGAGAGGGGGAAAGAAGTCAAGTCGGTGACTGGATGCCTGCTCAGCACAGGCCTGGAGCCCCAGGCCCGGTGTGTGCTTTGCTGAAGGAGTGCCTGCCGGTCCCGCTGGGAGGCCCATAGCTGTTTGAAGTGCAGGCTGCAGGATTAAGCCAACTCTTACGCAAGTTGACTGTCTTTAATGACCATTTCTCATAAACATTTGTGTGTGGGGGTGGGAGGGCTCAGGGGGTTGGGGTGGGAATGAATTTGAAGTTTAAAGTTAAAGCTAGAAATCAGATGGTCTGCTTCTGCTGTCAAGACAGACTGATTGGATTTATGTGGAGGCAGGCAGGCCAGAGTGGCAACTGATGACTTGTGTGCAGACAAGCATTTATCCAGGTTGCGTTATCCAAATTGGTTTGTTAAAAACTCAAGGTCACATTCTTACACTAAACAGTAAACATGAGACAAAGTTTAGGAAAAACTAATAAAAGAAACCTGTCTTAACTCGAATGGTTTTCTTAATTTCCTTATGTGGACTGGTGAGTGAGTGTGAGAGAGACGACGGGCTGGGGAGACCTTCTATGTAACACAGCCTTGCTGGAATGTAGTGTCAGGTCTTTAGGCCCTGGTGTAGGAATCTTCTGCAAGGCTTGCCTTTAGATTTGACGGCAGTAGAAGGTAGATGGTATATAGATCATAGTGAATACCAGGACTGAGTAGGTCCAGAATCTGCTAGTGGGTACATGATGTGTGTCGCTGTGATGTGTGTGGAAATGGGAATGAAACCAATGGACTTCCATTGCCAAGACACGGGTTCTAGGTAGGGAGAGGTCAGAGGCATTACTGTCTGGAGTCATGTGCCGCTCTTTTTGAGACAACTCTTACATAATCCTGGCTGTCCAGGAACCCTGCCTCTGCCTCCCGAGTGTTGGGATTAAAGGCGTGCGCCACCACACCCAGCTGAAGTCAGACCTAACCGCTCTGGTCTACGTGCTGGGAGAAGAGAGGTCTATGGTGGGGATGGGGGTGGGCGTGACCACAGCGTCAGCCCTAGAGAAGAGCAGCCCTGTTCCATAGCTGTTCGCAATGGTCACCAGCGCCCTGCATAGCGCTGTGGGGGCTGTGAGAGGGTGGAAGCTAGAACTGGTGTAAAATTGTCCATGTGTCCCCTTCTCAGTGTGTGCGGATATCCTCAGCTACAGGATCGGGAAGGGTGAGGTCCCGAGTGACTTCTGTAAGAAGTGGTAAAAGGGCCACGGCAGCTGTTCAGGTCTGTTCACAAGAGTCACTGGGTTTTTCTGGAAGATCCTATGATGTGTGTGGAGTGAGAAGCCAGCAGTATGAGACTGAAAACATTGGAGTAATGAAGTGGTATGGCTGGTTGTACCTGGGGGGAGGGGGGAAGATGGCGTGGCTCCCGCTCAGCCTACTGTGAAGAAGTTTGTAGGGTAGTTGCTCATTAGGGAGTGACAAGGCTATATGAGACAGGCTTAGAGGCCTGACTCACTTCCTTTTTCTCTTACTGCTGGACTGAACCCTAGGGCAGGCAAGTGCTCTACCACCAAGCCACATCTGAGTTCTGGTGTCATCCCCTCCCTTGGTTTTGATTTCTGTTTGATTTTTGTTGGAGCCCACTAGGTTTCCTAGTGGCTGTACCCAGGAGGACTGCAGGGGAGGTTGATTGGACCACGGGCTTGGGTACCAGGTGTTGGTATGGGTCTAACTAGCAAGGGGGAGGTCTTTTGCTCCACCCCTTGGCATTGTTATAAATAGACCTTTGGAATAACGTTCTGGGCCAGTGGATAAGGATCCAGGCCCACCCGCGTCTATCCTGTGTTTTTTTTTTTTTTTTTTTAAAACTCTCTAAGTCTCTTATCCCTCAATTGTTAAGAGTTCCACACTTATTTGTGTGGGGGCTGGTCCCCCACAGATTTTTCAAGGTTTATGTTTTTCCAAGGATGACTTTTTATTAATATGTCTGCGGAGGTTGGAAGAGAGTATTGACTCTGCAGGAACTGGAGTTCCAGGTGGTCATCAGCTTTCAGGGACCAAGCTGAGGAAGAGCTGCTAGGTAGTCCTCCTGGGCCTAGAAGTCTATGTAGACTAGGCAGTCCTTCAGTTTAGTCTTCCTGCTTCTGCTTTCCAAGTGCTTAGAGTGCAGGTGTGTGCCCTCACCTGGCCCTGCTTTTGTTTCTTGACCTGCCTTTGGTTATAGACTCATTTGCACGCTTGCGATTTTCCATTATTCTGAAGTGGTTTTAATTTTTGCATGCTAAATGCAGGTTATAAAACTACATAACCAGGTGGGCGGTGGTGGTGCAGGCCTTTAATTCCAGCCCTCGGGAGGCAGAGGCAGGCAGATCTGAATCTCTGTGTTTGAGGCCAGCCTGGTCTACAAAGTGAGTTCTAGGACAGCCAAGGCCTGACCCTGTCTTGAAAAACATACTTCTAATGTTTGTTGTTGAAACATTCCAGGACAGCCAGGGCTGTTACACAGAGAAACCCTGTCTCAAAAAAAACAAAAACAAAAACAACCCTGCATAACCGCCCATGTTTGTAAAGAACCATAAACTGTTACCAGTAACATTCATTTGGGGCTAGAGAGAGGTTAAGAGCACTGGTTGCTCTTCCAGAGGACCCTGGTTCAATCCCCATACTCAAAAGGCAGCTAGCAACTGCCTGTAACTCCAGTTCCAGGGGATCTGGACTCTATAACCGAAAAAAAAGAAAAAGCATTAAATTCATTTGGAAGCATACTTCCAAATGAAATAGCTTTCAGGGTGGGCTTATGGGCAAGTTTTTTTTTCCACGGTTTTGGTTTTTGTTTTGAGACAGGTTTTTCTGTGTACCTCTGGCTGTCCTGGAACTTGCTCTGTAGACCAGGCTGGTCTCAAACTCAGAGATCTGCCTGCCTCTGCCTCCTGAGTACTGATATTAAAGACATATATCATAACTGACCCGCATGGGTAGATTGTTACTGTGTATTTTTCCTGTTTTGTGTTCTCTCAGATTAATAGAAAAATTGAGATTTTGTAGTGTTAAAAGTATCTTGGGGGGCTGGAGAGATGGCTCAGTGGTTAAGAGCATTGGCTACTCTTCCACAGACTTGGGTTCGATTCTCAACACCCACATGGTGGCTCATAACTGTTTATAACTTCAGTCCTAGGGGATCTGATGCCTTCTGGCTTCCATAGGCACCAGGCACACACTTGGTGCAGAGACACCCATGCAGACAAGACATTCATAACATAAAATTAAGAGAAGGTGAAAGGATCTGGGCACAGTGGTAATGTCCATAATCCTAGCACTGGGAAATGAGGCAGGAGACCCAAGACCACCCTGGATTACTCAGTGATTACTGTTATTTCCACAACAAACATAAGTATGTTTTTTTGTTTGTTTTTTGAGACAGAGTCTCTCTAGTCCTGGCTCCTAGAACTTACTATGTAGATCTGCCTGCCTCTGCCTCCCAAGTGCTGAGATTAAAGGCATGCACCACCATGCTGGCCTTAAAGGTGTGTTTTTAAGAGAATGGCAAGGGAGGCAGAGGCAGGTGGATCTCTGTGAGTTCAAGTTCAGTGTGTTCTACATAGTTCCAAGTCAGCCAAGGATATTCACTGATACTCTGTCTCAAAAAACAACAACAAACCCAGAAAAACAAAACAAAACAAAACAAAACAAAAAACAGAGAATGGCACTCTGAGCTGGGGATACAGCTCAGTTGGTAGAGTGCTTGCCTGGCAGACGCGAAGTCCTGAGTTCATTCAGTCACTAGAGATCACACAAAGCCTACATGATGCATGCCAGTGCTCGTGGAGGGGGTGAGTGGGAAGAGGAGGATCACAGTTCAAGATTGCGCTTGGTGTATAGTGAGCTTGAGGCTAGTCTGGATTACACTGTGAGCAAGCAATAAATAAAAGGATGACGTTAAGGTTTTAAATCGAGATGTGATCAGATATGTGGAGCTTTACATCTGTAGGGGTCGTGGCAGGTGCTGCTGCTGGTTATAAAGGTGGTGGGTTGTATAGGATGGAGGTGAGAACTGTAGTTCGGGGGTAGTTATGGAAGAAAGCCTCAGGACAGGATGTGTCCCCCTGGTTAAGGAATGGACTGTATTTAGAAGTGTCCAGAAAAGGGCTGGAGAGATGGCTCAGAGGTAAAGAGCTCTTCCAGAGGTCCTGAGTTCAATTCCCAGCATCCACATGGTGCCTCACAACCATCTGTAATGAGATCTGGTGCCCTCTTCTGGTGTGCAGGCATACATGCAGGTAGAATGCTGTATACATAATAAATAAATCTTAAAAAAAAAAAAGTGTCCAGAAAAAAGCAGAAGCTTCCAGAGCAGAAGGTGTGTCAGGAAGAGGGAGGCTGATGATGAGAAATTGAATGGCCAGCAGATCTGGATGCTTCGGGGGTGTTTCAGAAGGTGGGAACTGGCTGAACAGAAGGAGCTCGGGCATAGTGAAAGCAGAGTTCCCAAGCACCCAGCCTGCTGGAAACAGGGCCAGTTGGCAGGCTGGACAGTGTCCTGTGCCTGTGGTCTAGAATTAAATGAGGATGATTCTCGACAGTCTTCGGGCTTCTTGTGGTTGCCAGTCCATTCCTTGAATGGTTCTTGGTGGGGACAGTCCTCAGACCTGTAATACTGCTGTCATTTGGCTCGGAGTCTGCTCTAAGAACTGTAGGGAGGAAGGCTGTGATCTCAGCATGAGCCCGTGAAGTAAGATGGAAAGCAGGAGGGTTTGCTTTTCTGGGGGATCAGGGAAAGAAGGGGCCCAGACAGTGTTAACAATACAGAAATGCTCTCCAGATTTGTGCAATATCCATGGACAATTGCCAGGCTGGCCCCGACCTTAGCGTCCAGTGTTGGCCCATGCAGTCAGGACAAAGAGAATCGGGGAAATATTTCTTCCAGTTATTCAATGGGATATGTGTGATTCAAGCCCAGCACTCAGAATCATATACTATAGGAAGCTGTATTTGTCTTGGGCCCTTTTCATGAGCTGTGCCCAGACTTAAATCCTTCCAGGGCTGGGTGCCTGTTGAAAATTTGGAGTCCTGGATCAGTGGAGGGCTCGTTGTCCACTTTTCTTACCTCCAGTTAGCAGGCTTTCCCACCAGTACTTCAGGACTCAGTGTTCTGTTTTGTATTGTACATGAACTTAAACACTTACTTTAAAATTGGGATTGGAGAGACAGTTCAGCAGTTAAGAATGCTTGCTGGTCTTGCAGAGAGGTCTGAGTTCAGTTCCCAGCACCTACAAAGGGCTGCTCACAAATGCCTATAATTCCAGCTCCAGAGGATGGAAAACCTCTGGTCTCAACAGGCAACTGCATTTGCACACATGTGCACGCGCGCGCGCGCACACACACACACACACACACACACACACACACACTTAAAAATAATCTTAAAAAAAACCCCGCCATACTTTAAAGAAACACCAGCCTACTATTTAAGTTTGACTGGTGCTTGCAAAGCTGGAGCCACTGGGAAGACTGTAACTCAGCTCCCAGGACAAACCCTAGCCAGGTATTTGGAGGTTGAGCTGAATCAGATGTGTCCAACCCGAGGGCATCTTTTAGTTATTTCAGTGGGAACTGTGTTAGTTATTTTTCTTGTTAGGATGAAGTACCTAACAAACGCAACACAGGAGGGGCTTCTGTGGCTCACAGTTTGAGGGGACAGTCCATCCTGGTGCTGCAGAAGGTGTGGTCATGAGGGCATGCAGGAAACAGAGATGAATCCTGGGGCTCGGCTCAGTTTGTTCCCTTTCAGGTCCCAGTTCAGGACCCTGGCCCATGGAATGGTGCTGCTCGGTTCAGGGAGAGTCTTCCATCCTCAGTTAAACTTCTGGGAATATTTTCACAGACACATATTGGTGTGCCCTGTAGGTGATTCTGAATCTCATTAGGTTGATGATCTTCACAGGAGGTTTTTAGGACCTCAGTGAGCTACATGCTAGTGCCTGAAACATTGAGAGGCCCATGCAGTGGTCAGGGAAGGCCCCTGGTTGAGTGGAAGGCTTTGCCTCTGTGCCTGGTCTCCCTAGAAAGCAGTGACTGGGGTCTATCTAGGGTAGAGAAAGCCCTTGGAATATTTGACTGGAGAGATGCATGTTTTCAGTGGAGACAAGGCAGCCATTAGAGTTCAAGGACATAGTCTTCAACTCCATTTTCTGGGTGGGGAAGGGGTCAAAGCTGGTGCCCATCATAAAGCCAGGGATCCTCACATCAGCTGGTTACAGTAGCATAGTTGACCTTCTGGAGAGCTGTGTGCCTGTTACAGGGGTTAGTGACTTCTAAAAAGCCATCACCAATATATTCCCCTCTAATCTTCGGGGAAACCTACCCAAGACCCAATGGTTCCTTTGAATCCATGGTGATGCCAAATCCTATGTGCATTACATTTTCTCCATACATGCATACCTCTGATAAAATTTAATGCATAAGTTGAGGAGAATAAATCAGGAGTGAGTTCTCATGCCTATAAATCTCTGAGGAGTGGGGGATTAGAAGTTCAAGGTCATACTTGGCTCCATAGTGGGTTCTAGGCCAGTCTAAAATACATGGGGCTTTGTTTCAGGGAGAAAATAGGGACAGTAAGAGATGAGCCATACTGAGTGACTGCTGAGATATTCTATCTTGTATATAATGGATGCTACAGGCCAATAGAATATACAGCACACAAGGCTGGGCAAAGGGGCAAGTGACATCCTAGAAAAGATTGAACAAGGCAGCATGGGTCTTCTGTGAGCTGCAGTGCCGATGATGCCACATGGGGGCGACATCGCCCTTTCTTTGTTATAGTGGGTCGTTGCCTTGCAGGTCGGAATCAGCACACCATTCAGACTTCATGATGGATTCCAGAAATTTGGAGACGAGATGGTGGCTTCTCCATCTGGGGTGTAGGTAAAGCCAAAATAGGTCTGGCTCCACAGAAGCAACAGTTAGAACATGAGAGCATTAATCACGAATCCTACTGTGTTGTGATGTTTAATCTTCACTGTCAACCTGCCAGGGCTTAGAATCACCTAGGAGACACACCGTAAGGAGTGCCTGTGAGGGTGTTTTCAGAGACGCTTACCTGAAGAAGGAAGAGCCTCCTTGAGTGCAGATGGTACCATCCCATGGGATAGGGTCCTAGACTGAAGAAAAAGCAGTAAGGTGGGAGTTGGAGAAATGGCTCAGCAGTTAGGAACACTGGCTGTTCTTCCAGAGAACCTAGTTCCTTTCCCAGCACCCACATGGTGGCTCACAACTATCTGTAACTCCTGTCTCAGGGGATTCTGTAGGCACTGTACACTTGTTATGCATAGACATACATGCAGGCAAAACACCCATACATATAAAAATAATACATGAATGTTAAAAAAAAAAGGTGGGGGAATGCAGAAATGGAGGCTGGGGAGGTGGTTCATTTGGTTAGAATGCTCACCTTGCAAGCATGAGAAGCCGAGTCCAATCCTCTGAGCCATGTAAAAAGTCAGGTGTGGTGGTGAGCACCTGTACCCAAGTGCTGTGGAGGCAGAGACAGCAGGTCCCTGGGGTGTGTCGGCCAGCAGCCAGGCCCAGTTGCCAAGCCCTGGGCAGAGAGAGAACTTGTGTTGAAAACCAAGGTGAATAGCTCCTCAAGAATGAATGATACCCAAAGTTGACCTATGGCTTCCACAGGTGCATGCCTCACCACAGGCAACCCCAACACACACACACACACACACACACACACACACACACACACACACACACACACACACATCTTTGCTTTCTGACCACAACTGTGAAGTGACTAGCTGCTTCTTCAAGCTGCTGCTGCCACAGCTACTTTCTCTCACCACCCAGCTTCCCGACCATGACGGACTGCACGCTCAAACTGGGAGCCCAAGTCAACCCTTCCTTCCTTAAGGTGCTTTTCTCAGCTACTTTGTCACAGAGTGAGACAAGTCACTAATACACACCTGTGGGCCACCTGAAGTGTGACATCACCGAGTGTAAAAGAGGACTATTGTGCTGACTTTGGCTTGAGGTAGACACTGGAGGGCCCCTGGGGTAGACGGACAGACACCGGGGTAGACGGACAGACACTGGAGTAGACAGACACTGGGGTAGACGGACAGATACCGGGGTGGACAGACACCAGGACACTGGGGTAGACAGACATCAGGGTAGACAGACGCTGGCAGAGACATTCATGCTTCCTGGAACCAGCCTGAAATGCTCCTCTGTTTCAGCAGGTCCAAGGTGGTCCTGAACTTCCACAGCTGAAGGAGAACCTTCCTTCCTGTCTCTCAGAAGCCAGGGTAGGCTCCTAGAGGAGTGGTGTTGCTCAGCAACTGCAGGACCCTTCCCCTGGGAGGCGTGGCTGCTAGCCTCGGGGTCTGAGCTAGAGCTGCTTGCTTGCTGTCCCTTCCGTGACACGTGACTCTCTCTCTCCAAGGTCTTCACCCATGCTAGCTGGACACTTCATCAACTGAGCTACACTCTAGCCATTTTGTTATGTGAGACTGGGTTTCATGTAGCCCAGGCTGACCTCCAAGTTGAACTCAGATTCACTAGAAGATGACCTTGAACTTTAGCTCCATCTGCCTCTACCTCCCAAGTGCTGGGATCATAGCTGTGCATGACTGTGCCCAGTTTATGTTGTGCTGAGCAGTGAACCCAGGGCTTCTTCATTGCTACATCAGCAGTCTACTGAACTACACCTGCTGTCCCAGCATCCTTTCTTTTTCTTTTTTTGATAATTTATTTATTCTTGTTTTATGTACATTGGTGTTTTGCCTGTATGTATGTCTGTGTGAGGGTGTCAGATCTTGGAGTTACAGACAGTTGTGAGCTGCCACATGGGTGCTGGGAATTGAACCCTGGGCCTCTGGAAGAGCAGTCAGTGCTCTTAACTGCTGAGCCATCACTCCTCCAGCCACCCCCCCCACCCCCACCCCCACCCCGCCCCAGCATCCTTTCTGATTGAATCTGTAGTCTCACGTCCTGTGTCAGGTGCATAGCAAGCCATCCCTCCCCCAAACTGGAGGGTGCCTCTATGGCATGAGGGGTCCTTACTGTTCAGGCAGTGCGCTTGGATCAGCCAGTCACGTGGCACAGTTTCCATTAACTCAGATCCAGCCCTTCGGCCTGCTCCACGCGGCTTTTACAGATGCTTTAGAAGGGAGCTCTAAATTGGAACTAACTCATCAAGCGGCTCTGTCTATTAATGAAATTGCTTCCTGTTAATTTGAGTTTACAAAATAAACGGCTCCTGACAATCTGGCAGGGCTGTGTGGTGGCACCCCACTCACCATGTGCTGCAGGCACAGGACAGGACATTGACAGGGAGCAGAGGAGGCTCTGGCCCAAATGCCATGGCAACCATCAGGGGGACTTGGGGGTTGTCATAAATTGGGAGGCTGAATCATGTGCTGGTTTGTCAGTCTGACAAACAGTGCTCTTCACTGGCCTGGCAACAGGGATACCACAGGGTCCACAGCTGCCATTATGCAGCTTTCTGTCGAGCAGGGCCTCTAAATAAGTGGATAATTACCAGTCATCAGGCAGGGCGCGATGCGATGATGTGGCCTAGTCAGATGAGGCTGGAGTGGAGAAGTAAAGATGCACCATGGAAAGAGAGGCTTGGGGGCAGCTTGACCCCAGGCATGCTGGGAGCAACAAACAGTCCTGTGAGATGGAGAAAAGTTCAGGGCAGAGATCATCCCAGTAAGACACTGGCAAGGGCCTGCAATTTACAGGCATAAAAGTCACATCCAGCTGGGAGACGGCTTAGGCCGCAAAGAACTTGTCACGTAATCATGAGGACCCGAGTTCAATCCCCATCCAGCATCCATTTAAAAAACTGCCTGTCTTGGTGGTGTAGGCTGCTATCCCAGTGCCGAGGAGGTGGAGACAAGCAGATCCCTGGGGCTTGATGGACAGCCATCCTAGCTGAACCGGGGAGGTCCATGTCAATGAAAGATTCTGTCTCAAAACCAAGTAGATGGCCTCCTGAGTGAGGCAGGACCCTTGAGGTTGCCCTCTGGCCTCCACACGTACTCGGCCCTGTTTGAGACAGAGTCTCATAACCACTGCTTACTCCAGCCTACCTGGTCCTCAGGCTTCCGGGAATTTTCTGGTCTCCATTCCCATCTTGCCACAGGAGTTGTGGGAGGAACAGATGGTCCAGCTAGTATGTCCAGCTTTCATGTGGGTTCTGGGGAACCGAACTCATGTCTTCATACTGCACAGCAAGCCCTCTGCACGTGGGGTCACCTTTCTAGCCTTTATATTTTATTACTACAAAGTCTCATATAGCCAAGGACGTCCTTGAACTCCTGACTCCTTTCTGCCTCAGCTTGCCCAGTGTTGTGATACCTGGCCTTAATTTGGGTTCTGGAAGGCTGGATCTCTTGGTGTGTGTCCCGTGAAGGATAAAGTGTGAGGGCAGTAGCTAGCTGGTGACCCCTTTTCCCTCTATCCCAGGACTGAGGTCGTCAAACAGGAGCCTGGGTGGCCTGTCCTCTGCGGCACCTTGAACCAGGGACCGAGAATGCGGTGTTTTTCTGCATGTCACTGGCGCAGTGGATAATTACCAGGACACCAACACTGAAATGCAGCTTTGGCTTGAGGAACGAGCACAAAATGGCAACAGCAGAGTTTCTGATGTAGATCTCCCTGCACTTAACATTTATGAGTGGCCATAAAAGGCAAGGTTGGAATTGTATCTGCAGTTCCCAAGCACAAGCCATAATTTTACACACTCTTAACATCTGTTTTAAGATCACAGCGGAGAGTGTTGGGTAATTGGCTCCCTTTTGTCCTGGGCCCATCAGTTAGGCCCCATCAACTTGATTATAAATTCTTAGGGATTTACTAGTAAACAGCATTTGGGGAGCCCGACACTGCCACTCTGCTAGGGTTCTGGAAGGGGTGGGTTTATTGGTGCTTTGCTGGACAGCCAGCCAGCCACAGCTAGGGACATGGGCTTTGCTGAGAAGCTCTGGGCACAGGGGGATGTGGTTAAAAAGGCTTAGTGCGGCTGCCTGTGGAAGCCTGCTCAAGCCACGGGCTGGTTACAGGGAACGGAGGCTACAGAAATGTGATGAAGCATGGAATGATTTGAGATTCTGAGCAAAGCATCTGGGTTCTGTGCCTCAGTTTCCTCCCATGTAAAATGAAGCTGACGATGGTTGTCTGAACTTCCTGGGGTTACTTGGAGATTAGCCAGGGTCCACATGAAGTTCAGTGTTGTCTGGCCACATGGAGAGAACCCTACGGGGACAGAGACAAGCTATTCAGATGGCTGTCCACAGGGAAACGGGGCAGGAATAGGAGGGGGTGTGGGGGGAGACATAGATGTCCTACCTCAGGTTCCAAAGGCCTCCTTCCTGGAGGCAGGTGTGGAGTGTGAGGAGGGGAGCTGTGAGAGTGGGCCACGTGGTGAGTCTGGGTGGTCCCATCAGCTCTTCTGAGCCCCCTTCTAGTCCTCTGGTTACATGGTCTCTCCTATCCCTTGGCCAGTCCCATTTTCCCCTGCTGGCAGAGAGAGGAACATAGCAAGGCCCAGTGAAGGCGGGAGGGGGCAGGTGAGGAGAGGCGTTGCTTTTTAAGGAACATGGGTTAGGGTTCTGGCCGTCCTTCTTGCATTCATGAAGTGGGCAGCCCCAGTGCACAGGGAGAGCAGAAACCTAACAGGTCTTCAGAGCCAGGCTCTGGAGAGAATGAACAACGTTCTGGGGTTTCTCTTTGGGTCCAGGGACCTTAGCACAGTCCATCTGGCTCCTTTCCAACCAGGGCTAGAGACAGGTCCAACTTTCCTCGTGGGGTCTGGAAGTTCTGGTTTGGTCCCTCTGGGTGGGCTTGTCCAGAGTAGGGTAGTGCGTGGGTTCCCAGCAGAGAGCACACTGGCTGGACATACCATTAGACAGTCCCTGGGACCCAGCCCTGGAATCTGGCATGAATTCTGCAGCCTTAAGCTTCCCAGTTTTGAGCTGTAGGTGGTAACCAAGTTTACCTGCAAAGGCTAAACTAGGAGGCATCAGATGGCAGGGCGAGCCCTGCACCGGCACTCTGCAGCCTTCGGGGGGAGCACTAAGGTGTTGGCTGCTCCTTTGTCCGGTTAAAGTGGGCATTGGCATTCAGTCCTGCTGGAGCTGTGGCAGAATGCTTGCCCAGCATGAGTGAGGCCATGGGTTCCATCCCTAGCACAGCCAAACAAGAAAAGAGAAAAAAGGTCCTTTTATTGCTTTTAGTGAGGCCAGCTCCTTGCACATGAGGAAGAGGCTGGGTTTGGAACGGACCCTGCCTGAGTCACTCACCCTCAAGGCTGCAATCTTTTTGGTTGCTTGTATTTTTTTTTTTTTTTTTTTTTGAGACAGAGTCTCAGTGAATAGCCCAGGCTGGCCTTAAACTCACCCTGTAGCCCAGATAGACTTTGAATTTGCCACTCTTTTGCCTCAGCCTCTTGAGTAGCTGGGATTATAAGCATGAGCCGTGAGCCTGGCAGCGGAGGCTGTTCTGTGTCTTCCTCTTTACTTGCTGTGTGGCACTAGACGCATTATTTAAACCCCTGTGCCTCCTGTGTAAATGGAATCAAAGGATTTAGCGAGTTAACGGCTGTAACATCCTGAGACCAGCCCTGTCAAAAAGCTAGTGCTGGGTGCATGCGGTGCACAGATACCCGTGCAGGCAAAACACCCACGCATAGAAATAAACCAATCTTTAAGAGAGAGAGTGAGGGCAAGCGTGAATAATTTAAAAACAAGCTAGTTCCAGGGCTGGAGAGACGGGTCAGCAGTTAAGAGTTTGATTCCCAGCACCCACATGGCAGCTCACAACTGTCTGTAACTACAATTCCAGGTCATCTGTACATCTGTACTCATGTGGTGTACAGACATACACAAAGGCCAAACACCCATACACATAAATAAATAAATCTTAAAAAAACAAACAAACCAATCAACCCTAGTGCTTGGAAAATAAGAGCTGATATGATTACTGCCATGGGAACTTGTTTATTGGTGTTGAATGCATTCTATTTTAAAAGTATTTATGATGATGATAGTATGTGTATGTGTGTGTCTGTGTGATGCATGCATGTGAGTGTGGACATGCACATGCCATGACATGCTTTTGACCAGACTGTCTGAGGGCTAGAAAAATGACTTCCGAAGTGGGGAAGAGCGTCTGGGCCTGAGCTGAGGACACAATTATCCAAGGCCAGTAGAGTGGCCTCATCTGAGCAGGCAGCTCAGGCCCGAGCTTTGCTTGCTCCATGCTGACATTTCTAGGCCTAAATGCTCCTGATTACTGAACTTAAAACCCAATCGCTCTGTCTGGGCCTGGCGCTGTCCTACAGGGACAATTCTATTCAGTAAATGCATGTCCTTCCTGGTCCACACATGCTTGTCCCTGAGGTCTGTTTTATCCTTCCCTGATTCCCTGGGCATCTAGAAGAAAGCTTGGGGTCCCCTCCTGGCTAGTCTGGTCTTCCGTCCCAGAAGGATGAGTGGGGTGGGGCCTTTGGCAGATACAGAGGATGCTTTGGGGAGTGGTCCATGTCCTACCTTACCATAAGGTAAGCAAGAGAGGGAACTGCCATGATGCCCTCAGAGGTGCCCAGCTCACACAGAAGAAGGCTCTGTCTCCTGGGCGAGGACTGAGACAGAAGGTTGGGCCTTCCTGACCACTCCTTTTTGGATAGTTCATGGGACTTCTCAGAACTTCCCTCCATGTATTAGATGGATACAGGAATTCTGTCCTGGCCCCTTCCCGGCCTGGCCCTCTGCCTGGCCTTGCTGGCCCTGCCTGGCTGGGATGTCAGAACATGTAGCTATTGGGCCACTGGTCACACTACACTTAGCTTCTGTGAAGGCTGGTTGGTATGTGCCTACTCCACCATCAAGGTCAAAGTTCGAGGGCTTGAGGTGGTCTGAGAGGAGCCGGAACTGGGGGCTCAGGCCTTGCCTTCCCTGTCTCCTACCCTCATCCTCTGAGCTAAATGTTGCTGATACTTAGGTACTGCTGGCCTGTGTCCAAGTGGCCTCATTGTTAACCAGGCCTCAGCTCATTTGCCTGATTTATGGTTAATATTCTCCTGGTTTCTACCTTTTCTCAGCAATTTAATAATGATGCATAAAGCTGTCTCCTCGGACTGAGATTTGGAAGGTCTGGGGCCCTAGGGACCATTTTGGTTTTCACAGATTTTTGAAATTCCCTGGAGGACTGGCCTCTGTCTTGGCTGGCCAGCAGCGGCACATGCTTTTCTGCGTCTCAGCCCTGTCAGGATCTGGGTCCTGGTGTAGCCTCCCTCCATCTGTGGAGCGCTAATTCCTTTGTAAGCTCACTCGAGTAGTTTGAGGCAGGAACCATGGTGGTGGCTGTTCAGGGTTCTCTCTGCCTTAAAAAAAAAAAAGCAAGTGTGTGTCCGTGTGGGGATGTGCACATGTGAGTTCGGGTGCCCAGCGAGTTCTGACGAGAATGTCAAAGCCCTTGGGGCTGGGATTACAGGCAGTGCCATCCCTCATGTGGGCGCTGGGAGCCCAACTAGGGTTCTTTGGAGGACTCTCAGCCACTGAGCCATCTCTCCAGCCCTCTCTTTCTTTCTCCTGTTATTTATTTATTATTTATATTTTGGCCACGTGGTATTAGACTGGGATTGATTGAGGTGATATAAAATAATAAAATAAAATAAGAGTATCACTCTTTTTCTTCCTTCCTTCCTTCCTTCCTTCCTTCCTTCCTTCCTTCCTTCCTTCCTTCCTTCCTTCCTTTCTTTCT